>VKKV01000443.1:0-248534 GCA_008080845.1 Phytophthora kernoviae | reverse complement strand
AAAAAAGGTACCAAAAAACATCGTCGTGAGTAGTGAACCGTAAGCAGCGACAACTGAACGTTGAATACTGAAGAACCCAGCGAGACGAAGGCATTTATACGTTCCGCCAAAAGTATGCACAATGGCATAGAATTTTTCATTGCTCGCGGGTCTTCGGTGATTTTGGCAGGATTGTTCTCAAGCCCGCCTCAAAGGCAACAACTCATTCTCGTTCTGTGTCTGCTGCAGATGGTGCTGGGATCGAAGAAAACGCATCACTGAACTCGCGTAAGATGCGTTTTTTGCTTAGGGAGTAGGCTCACGTGGTCGTTTAATTTTCACGAGCAAACGCCTCCCCAGCGTCATGTTACGGTACTCAATGAGGAATGCCACAACCACCACTGTGCTTCGGCTGGCCCAGCTTTGCAATGCACGTACGTTGTATTCTGCTGCACGTCGACTTGCTCGTGAATAAATTTCGCTGCACACTCAAGGAGATGTAGCAACAGCATCAATTTGGACACCCTCCAGCATACACACAAACCCGCTTTTTAACCGAACCTTTGTAGTGTCTCCAATGTCGGCGGCGAGAAGTCATCCGTCGTGCCAAAACACTGGGCCACCTGTGCATTTTCCCACTCCACTGGGCCATCCATGCACAGTTAGACGCTCATTACTACGTAGACAGTGCCTCGTAATTGCCGACTGTACCTGGGGACAATTGGTGTCGCCATTAGGTCTGGCAGCAGCCCACTGGTTGGTTCATCGTCACGACAGCTCGCACTCCCTCATTTTGCACCAACTGCGTATAACGCACATCACGACCATTAACCACGCTTATCTGCTGACTTCGTGCTATGGCCTCCTACCTGGTCCAAGTGGCGTTTACTCTGCAATGGTAGCGCCCGAGGATCAACTTCGGCTCAACGACTCCACCACGGGCGGCGCAAGCACCATGCCGCATTAGCAGGTTGTACAGCAGGGACACGTGGAACCTACCAGACGTATCTCAGCCACCATCAGCACAAAACAACACAAGCAAAGGGGTAGCAAGGCATACCACACTGTGGTTGTGTTTGGATCATCTCGCCGTATTCAATCACCATAGAAAATGACGAATGGCGCACTTCGTCCAATTTGAGATTAGTTCGTGGATAAGACAAGTGGACAATCTGTTGACAACAAATTGTTGCGTAGGAATATTATTAAGCAAAGTGGACTGCTTTCGCGAATATTTATAGGGACGTAGGTCCATTGCAACGCCTTCATGGTACCTGGGCATCACACGCTATCAGTATGAGTTCTTTGCGAATGTTTGTGGCATCTCCTCCGTCAACCTCGTGGTACGGGTACAGTTCGTCCTGTGATGGTCCCGTCGAGTCCAGACGATGCAGAAGTGCTAGCTTTTCAAAAGGACCTGTTGGTAGCAGCGCTGATGTACTTCGTAAGCGTTGAGATGGAATTGCTTGAAGGATCAGGCTAGTACTGACATCGTGGTGTGGTTTGAAAACATTTTAGACCTCGCTTTCGCAGCGACCTCGACCTAGTCCTGATTCGACAACATCTCGCGAGTCTCGAGTGTTTACCTCTGTTGCACCACATGTACTGCATTGTACGAGCTTGATTTGTCGGTCGTGAACATTGCTACAGTGAAGCTCATTGTTTGCTTTCTACGTGTCAGACTTGGCAACAGAGTGTACATTAAGCGTTAGTACGCTGCCAAGATCTTGTCTTGTGTAGATATCCATAACGATCTCTAAATTGTGTCGATTTGTTGATATTGCTCTGCATAAACTGTAGCGCATTCCTGACGGGGAAGTTCTCTTCTACCAGGTACGCGCTTGTTAGGATGAAGCTGTCACAATATCTCCTCACTTATTAACCGGTCATCTGTACAGGAGGACCTTGTCGATGACAATTCACTCGCATATATCGTTGTACGCACGTGCTTTCTACATGTAGTCTCTAGCTCTTGTTAGTAGTCAACGTTATGAAATTTTCTTTGGTGTGTAGCTTGAAGGATCGCTATGTGGTTATCTCAACAAAGCCTTCAGTCAACGAAAAAGCAAGGGAGATGGCTTCCGTGCTTGGAACAGCAAGAACACTAACGCTCGAGGCGTGGCCATCGATTTTGGCGACTTGCAGGTTACCTACGGCAAAGGAGGTACTTCAGTTGCATTTTTTTTTTCATGACAGGCGAATCATGATACTTATCTGCGTGTGCGACTCGGGTACAGCCATTTGCGGTATCGAAGATTTCGATTTGGCTTTGTCTCAATTGAACCGTAAAGGTCGTCACCATGAGCGGCTTCTTTGTCGTCACAAGAGTGTTGTAAGTTCATTGACTTCATCCCGTTTTCGTTCTTTGATGAATGCATTTGCTTGGATAACATTGTTCATTTGTGAACCTCGATGCTAAATAGCACAGTCAAGAACCTACAATTGTCATTGGGATACCGAAGGTGTGAGTTGTGTTTGTTGGATATTCTCAAGCTATCTATTTAACTTTGCCCGCTATATTCATTTGTCTGCAGGATACCTTGAAGCGTACAGCGGAGCGATTCGGCGTGATCTATGAAAAGGAGTGCTCACTTCGACAAAGGTAAGTTTTAAACTGTCGTCGCTGCACATTCACAGTTTGTACTAAACGTGCTAGGATCGTTCGATTATACTAGGCCGCGCGCTCTGATGTAGCTCACTTAGCGATGTTCTCGCTTGTTTCGGAGACTGTCGCAAAATCGATGCTTGAAGGTTCCCCAAAGCGACAGCTGGAGGTTGGAGAAGTTCTTTATGCTCCTGAGAGCAAGCTAGATTACAGTACCGATACGGCTGGATTTGCGTTTGTACGCCACGGCAGGTTGGATGTATACTGCGTCGGAAATGAGGGCACTCTACAACAAAATCCTGCAGACGCTCCCGATAGTGTAGGCAACGATGGAGATATACCAACGATACCTAAAGACTCTATTGCGTCCTTGACCAAAGGACAGACGTTCGGCGACCAAATGATTGCGCTTGGCCATCCACATATATGGGCATCAAACCCTCGCCAACGGCGTCAAGTTAACGTGCAATTTAAGATCGTCGCTGGCGATCCATCCACTGAGGTGACTTGGATCACGCGAGACCAATTCGAATACCAAGTGCGTGAGGATCAGCTGCGACTTGCGTACAACCCCATTTTTGCCGCACCATACCCCACTAATCCGGTAGCTGCCATCGCATCTGCCATCGAAAGTCGAGATATCTGCCAGATCACGAGGCAGTTGCTTACCAATGCAACACTGTCGAAATTTTTCTTCCAGTTTCCACCGCTTGTACTAGAGCGGCTGTGCCATCACATGGAAATCCAGCACCACGACGCTAGCGCTGTCATGTTGGGAGCAGGTGACCGCATCGACCATGTTTGCGTTGTCGTTTGTGGAGCTCTCCATAGCCATCGATTGGATGGCGAGACCGCATCGAAAGCGTCGCTTGAATGCAAAGGAAGTGCTAAACGACTATCTCAATCTCAAGACATACACTTCATCCCGGGCGACACGTTTGGTGCCCGTGAGCTGCTAAAACGCAATTCAACTTGCGACGCACCTGTTCTGACGGTCTCTGGAACGACTGTGCTCTGCATTACCCAGTCAACCTTTGAGAGATGGCTGTCACCCATGCGTCACAACACGATTGTGAAAGCAGGGAGTATTTTGCAGCCCTTGTTCTGGAACAGTTCATTGTCTCCAGCAAACTCTCGACCAGCACATGCGAACAAGTTTACTTCCGCGACGAAGGTGAATAGACGTCAATCTGGGCCATCAGTGTTTTCAGCAACGAAAGCAACGGCGGAACCTGACAGGAAAAAGCTGCACACCATCGATGAGGCAACAATTTTGCTAAAGCGACTAGGCCTCTTTCAATCAGTTCCGCGCTTTCTACTGGCACAAATACTAGCTCACGCTAGTTTGATAGCCAAACCTGCTGGAGAATTACTGTTTCGAGAAGGGAGTACGGAGCGAGCACTTGTCGTAATACTCTCTGGGTTCGTGTCCTTTTACAGTCTCGAGTACATGGCTGCTACGGTGGACATGTTCCAGAAACATCCCTTCTGCATATATAATCCGTTCTTCGGGAGCACTATTAACCCAGAAGACTACCTGCCTGAGCCGAAAGCAGCTGAAAGTGAAGATTTGCCTTCCACCATGCCGGCAAAACACAGTTCTGCGATGCACGGTGTTCACATCCAGACGCTGCCATCCCGAAATGCCTTTCGAACGGGTGTACTCCAGGAGGGCTCAGTGTGTCCAGCAACCGTGATGGCACAAACTGATTGTGAGTATCTAGTGTTTGAAGAAAGTGTGTATGCGCGGTTGTTAGTCGAACATATCCCTGCTGTTGACATGAGCACTTACACTGTGCCCACTGCGGCGTCCGAGAGTGGAAATGAAGTTATTTCGTCGGACACTGCTTCATCACCGCAGCCACCGCCAGTATCAACCGTAAAAAGCAAGGAGTATCGACCAGGAGTGATTCCACCGCCATTATTGACACATCTTGAAGCAGCTCAAATTCCGTGGTTCCCCCAAAGCTCCGCCAAGAAGGCTTTATTGTTGCGATCAATGCATCACATGATTCTCGCTCCAGGCCAACGACTACTCCATTACGAAGAGATAATCAAGCAAATTGTGTTCGTCGTCTCTGGAAAACTTGCTGTGTACGTCCGCGAAAGCCATGAAGTGTCCTCCATTCTTAATGCGAGTCAACGCTCCGTACAAAGTGCCGCCTTGGAGCGCAGCGTTGCAAGCAATTACTCCACTACGTCCCAGCAGCTGTACCAGGAACGAATTGACACGATCGGATCAACAAATCGAAACGCACTCCGACGGAAAATTGCGCGGATTTCGGAGGTGGAGGCTGTAGATAATCACCCTGACCAACCTCCTTCCAGTCTAAATGGACGCTTCACCTTTACAAACTTTGTCAAGCATGCAGCTAAGGAGGCTAAAGCTCGACAATCAGAAAAAACTGATAGCTTGCCTGAAAGAACACAAGAAGATGAAGCCTCAGAAAGCACACTAAATACTCGACGATCACTGCATGCAATGGTGAACAAAGTATCATTGCAGCGCAAGTTTGGCGATCAGAATGCCAGCACTACGACAACAGCACAGCCCAAAGAGACCAGCAAAGCTCTTTTGTTGTTTTATTTGAGCCCTGGAGATATATACGGTGATGAAATAGCAGCCCCGAGCGGCATTTTCCGGAGCGTACACGATGTCTACGCGGACACTTCGATGCCGAACGACATCGGAACCAAGGACGCGGGGCTAGATCGGCCTCTTACATCTCCTGTTGGAACAGAAATTCTTTGTTTGGATCGCCACGTCATGCATGCTATCCTGTCGAAAACAGAAGTAGATGCCGCAAACGAACTTGGGAAGTCATCTAGCGCCAAAAACAAGTGGCAAGCAGCAAGCAAGAAACTCTTTAAACAAGCCTCACAGTCAGCAATCGGAGAACCTGGAGGGCGGAAGAAGGCACCCAAACTTTTCGATTTCTTCAAAAACATCGTGAACCAGCGTCGATTCCTAACAATGGGCACCATCACTCAATTCCCGCAGTTACGAGACTTACCGGAAGATGCTAGGCAGGAATTATGTTTGAACGCGCGGTTTGAAGCGCTGGAACGCTACACGGATGCATACAAGAGCAGTGACGATGGGAATGGAGCAAGTCTTCGTTTTTTCTGGTGCTCTCAGGGCGAATCAACCTGTTTGCAAATGGCTCGACCAGCCACATTGCAGCACAAGGATCGACGACAACAGTCTCCGATCAGTATCTCCGTGAAGTTGGTACTGGGGAAGGCTTTGGTGAGTTTGAGATTTTGATGCCAGATTCTCCAGCGCACATCGCTGCGATTGCAGTGGAACCTACAAAACTGTTGTCGATCCCTGCAGATATGTTCAAGAAACATTGGCCATTCACGGAAGAGGCTCGTGGTAACATCGAATACTTGCGAACGCAGATATGCTTCGCTTCTCTTGATCTCGAGCAAATCGCTTACCTCTACCACAGCTTCTCATTTCAAACGCATATACGCGGAACTAGTACGTTTTTGCTTTCTCATTGCCGATTACTTTGTCTTGATGATTAATATTCTCCTTGTTCTCGTAGACATACTCCAACTCCATGAGAACAAGCAAGCTGTAGAGCGAGCGAAGGAGTTATACCTCGTTAAAGAAGGTTCATGCAGTATTCGTCAATGCATCACCTTAACTAGTCGGGGCAACGAGTACATCAATGCTGCGAGTGGGAATAGCAACTCAGGTCAAGCTTCAGCTTCAGTGAAGAAGCCGACAAGGAGTATCAAGGTGTTGGCGACAGTGGCTGATGTCAATGCGGGGCATGTTTTCTGGGTCGACAATGACCATTATCCAATTACGCTGGTGGCTTCGTCAGCTTCTGTTACGATTGCAAGTATTTCGCTCGACAGGTTGAAGGCGATAGTACCACGAGGTTTGTTGGCTGGTCTGGAAGAACTAAGCGAGCAGCTACGTGATCTGTATGCGAAGCAACTCAAGGTGGCAAAACGAGCTGCAGCCACAGTGATGAATGAGAGGGTAGTAGCACAGGCGCGGGTGACAGAATCGCCGGGGCATCTCCCAACGCTGCAGACTCGCGCTCCTCAAAATTTGCGGTCCACAGCACAAGCTTGCGGTGGTGATGATGACACAGTAAGTCGGCTTGAGTATGAAAATGCAGTCCGAGTGGAGAAGATCAACGCTTCGTATAACGCAGTGCATCAAATTGAGCGCTATGATGCTCCCAGTGCATTTCCAATCTCCATGCTGGCTGGATCATTTATTGGGAAGAAGGAGCAACAAAATCCTATATTCACGGGTGACAAGCTATCGACGTTTATGACGCAGCGATCGCTGAAGCAAGACGAATGCAGTAGCCCTGAGCACACTACAGGGAATGCTTCAGCGCAGCAAACGCCGATAAAGAGTCCGGTGCATTTAGACGTAATGGTTCCTGTTGCCGGTCCTCGTCCATTCGGGCATACCGGTCAGGTTGTATCGCCCGATTCAAAAGCAGCTTCATTAACTCAAAGAAGATGTCATGACAGCTTGACAAAGAATAATATCAAAGTTGATGGGCCGGCGTCGAATACAAGGGAGATCGTCTCGGGGCAAGATGGGCTGACGCTTTATGAGGTTGATGTTCGTGCAAGAGTACACGCACAAATGTGTACCATTGCATCGCCGATGAGAACGATGCGACTTGAACCTTCACACAATGGAATTAATACGCTAGGGAAATTCTCCACTGACATCGTGTCACCGTTTGCTAAGCCTGGTGGCCAATATCGACAGCAAAGCGTGCAGCAGTGGCAGTATAAGCCCCCACTGTGTCAGCTAAGCTTGGTGCCAGGCCGATGAAAACTCTTAGCCTGACCGAAAATCTGCCGCTGGTGTCTATGGCTTTAGACTTGCCTCGCCCAGAGTTAACGCGAAAACAAGGATTTCTCACAGCGCTACGAGTCAGCAACGCAGCACCTCGCGACCAACGTATTTTGCTGGATGACATTCTGCCTCGAGTCCACCAGGGACGCCGATATTTTTACGTTCTCATCGACGACGAGCTTCGCGAGTATGCCGACACTATCGCTGTGAACAATCTTGCAAAAGCACAATGTCTGCGTCGCTACAATTTGCATACCCCACATCGGTCTTGCATCGTCAGCGACGTGCCGGTTATTTCAGGAGAAGCTAAGGCCTTACTACGTCAGAGCTTCCTGCTGATCGTGGACGATACAATACAGTTCTTTTTTCACGGCTGCTAGCGCGATGGATAAGCAGAAATGGATGACCGAATTGCACCAAGCGTCCGTGCTTGGTGGGCTCCAGCATCCTTTGTCAGTCAAAGTTCAGTCTTCTATCGTTCCTAAACGCCCACCACCTGCCGATCCAGCCATCTTAGCTGCGGTAGTGATCGACGCATTCAAAGGCAGTCGACGATCGACACTCACCGAATCAAGATGATCATCATCCCATGCCAGTACGTCAAGACTCGTTGATGAAGCACTCCTCGTAGAATTTCGTATTAGCTGAATCAAGCGCCTCTCGTATTGTGCATCTCACTCAATCCACTCTGGCACAACACCACACTACCGAAGTCAAAGTCGCGAAACTTCAAAATCTGCTTCAAACCTCTACTTGAGTTCCACACTTGGGTACCATTCCTTGAGTGTGGTCAGCAGCTCCCGTAAGCTGTCGTCCACCACCTTGTTCACAAGGTTGTAGTCAAACACACCTGGTTGTTGACCAAACTCCACCTCACCAGCAGCGTTCTTGACACGGAGCTGGATCTTGTCCTCCGTCTCCGTCGCACGTCCACGAAGACGTTTCTCTAGCTCCTCCATAGACGGTGGCGAGATGAAGAGATATTTGGCCTTAATACCTGACTTCTTGACCTGCTGAACCCCCTGGATGTCAATATCTAGAATGCAGATCTTGCCCTTCTCCTGCACGTCCAGCACCGCCCGTTTGCTGGTGCCGTACACGTTGCTGTGCACCTCCGCGTGCTCCAGGAACAGTCCAGCCTCAATCTCCTTCAAGACCTTGTCTTTAGCTGTGAAGTGGTACGCTACGCCGTCCACTTCGCCCTCACGGGGGCCACGAGTCGTGTGGCTCACAGAGAAGCCAAAAGTGCTCGGGAACTTCTCCAGTAGCAGGTTAATGAGCGTTCCTTTGCCCACACCTGAAGGTCCAGCAATCACTAGCGGCTGAAGCTCAGTGTGAGGAGGCTTGAAGGCTGAGAAGTGCTCGGCAGCGAACGCCACGACGTCCTGCGGCTTCGAGCAAAAGAGCGGACATGAAGCCGCTCAACAGCGTCTTGATCTCCGGATGGGCGTTAACGTAGGCTGCGTGCTCCTTCTTGAGCGCCTCCTTGCGCTCATTCAGAGAGATAACTCCTCAAAGGACAGGGAATCTAACGTCTTGGTGGCCTCTTGCTCTGCTGTGCTCATGGCGCCTGTCAACTGGTGAGGAGATCTGGTAATGAGGATCGAGCTTCAGTGGAAGTAACAATATGAAGGGAAGTAGTGCTACTTCACTCTGACTACTTCAACAGAGACGAGGCAATGCAGCTTCAACACGTGACAACTGTTGTAACGATGCACATTTTTCATTCATTTTCCCTGTAATAGTAGCTGTTGGTAGCTACACTACTACAGCTAGCACGCTGGCGGAGGCTGATAAATTCACTTCTTCGTCCTGTGCAGGCATGTCGTACTGGGCCGGTGGATATTGAGGAGCCGCAGGAGCAGCCGAGCCAAATGCTGGAGGCTGTGCCATAGGAGCTGGCACTTGAGCCGGAGCAGCAGCACCACTGACATCGGCGTTTGTGGCCAGCTTGGGATTGAAGATCTTGAATTGCGGAGGGCCTCGCGCTGCAGCGCTAGCTCCAGCGCCGGCATTGGGAGGTGCGTATCCTTGGTATCCACCACTGGTTGATGACGACGAGCGCGGCTTCGTGACGTAATTGAGGCGTATGGGTTAACACCAGGAGCAGCAGGAGGAGCCGGAGCAGACGGAGATCCATTTGCAGCTTCATTGTCCACTGAACTAGGTGCAGGTGGCACCAGTAGCGACGGAGGTGGAGCCGTTACCTTGATCTCCCGCTTGTTCCCGAACTTAGCAGTCAACTCTTCGTTCCCCACACTCGAGCCGAATCCATCCGCTTGGATAGGGCGGTAGTCTTTGCGGGCAAATCGTGACGGGCCACCACGAGGGATGGCACTATGCGTCGCGGCAGTACAAGTTGGTCTGCGCTGTCTGTTGCGGCGGCATTCCCATCGGAGGGCCTTGCATCGCATTATAGTCCCCACTAGTTGGGGGCGGCGCAATTACTGGTCGAGGAGCCGTTGGGTCCACCGACGGTGTGATTCCTGGTGGCAAGAACGACGTAGCCTGCGCCGGATCTTCATGCTGGAACTGCAGCGGGAGCAGATACTGGCGGATGTTGTCACCCTTGGCAACGTCGTACGGAGTGCGGCCACTGCGGTTCCGCGTTGCCGGGTTAGCGCCATGGCTCACCAGGAACTTGACAGCGTCGTCGCGACTCTGTGCAGCAGCAAAATGCAGCGGCGAGTTCTGACGCGGACACGTGGCGTTCACGTCCACGTTGTGGGCCAGCAAGACCTCCAAGAACTGCACGCGGCCATAGTAGGCTGCTGTGTGGATGGGCAGATTGCCAGCATCATTCTTGGCGTTGGGGTCAATGTGCTGCTCGTCCAGTATGTACACAAACTTGTCGTACAGTCCTTGTTCAATGGCAGCGTGCAGCTCCTGGTCTGGAGTCAGCGTCGGCGCTAACAACTCCCCCAAGTTCTTGACATTCAGCTTCTCAGCGAAGTACCCAAACATCTTGTAATCGATCTAGCAGATGGATATACACAAAGGAGACACAGGAGGAAGCACAAACTTCTCACCTTAAGAGATCAACAGCGACGACCTTCCCAAGAAGCAGAACTTTGGCTTTGACGGTTCCCGACACGTGGTACCGATGATTACCGGTTGTATAAAATGTTATACCGTCCAAATGGTATAATATTCTCGATCTGCTTCATACCAGCACTGCATGTATGTATGTATGTATGTATGTATGTATGTATGTATGCATGTGAGCATGGACATCTTACCTGCATGGTTGCTGGAGTCAACATTAATTTATCAGAGCTATCTACTGCTAAGTGGGTTTGTTGAGGGAAGCTGTGGGCTAGTTGAAGACCGTGTGTATTCATACTGATAGTTCTTACCCTTTCCCACGACTGAGTCCATTCCAGCACTGTCGCAATCACGAAAATCCACCCCAAAACTCAACCATTCTCGTATTTCCCACCACGTAAAGAAGAATAATGATCCCCGCAGCCCAACCATTGCCCCAGACGGCCACAGACATCCCACAACAAACGTATGTCCCCACTAAAGACCCGAACACAGGCCTGGACACATCCGGCGCCACGTGTGCGCGATGCCACAAAGGACTCTACGAGAAAGACATCATCAAGCAGCCACGATGCGGCCACTTGTTCCATAGCCACTGCCTCGACAATTACCTAAGGACGGAGGTCTGCTGCCCAGTATGCAAGAACCAAGTGCTGTTCCCTGCTGCTAGAGCTGCGCTTGTGCACGAGGGAAAAGCTCCTCAGGCGGTGTATCCATCCACTCAGCTACCGCCCAGAGCAGTCCCTGTTGCGACGGCGTTTGCGCCGCTGGACGGCACTGACTCCCGGAATTATACGGCGTGTCGGGCCTGCGGGCAAATGTTTTATCGAGACCCCACAAAGGTCCGACCGGAGACCAACGGATGGTATCGCTGCCAGCGATGTGCACAGACAGACATTGTCGACTTCGTTCGGGCCAGTTGCGTGCTTCAATAAGGTCATGCAGCATTCCCACGAGCGTAGCTGAACCACATGCAACAGCTACAGTAGCTAGGCACCACTAGCAAATACGTTTTTCATATATATCGCGTCACCAACTTTAATCTTCATTTTTCCTCCATTTTCGCATGAGATGGCTACATTTGATGTCATTCTTCTGCATCCCCGTGTTAGTGTCATTTGAAAAGTACTTTCAAATCTGGACTTCCATGGCGATAACCATGGTGACCAGGAAGAGAACCAAGCTTACGACCAGCAGCAGAAGGAAGTCGTCGCGGCGTACCGTCGCTCTCAGCAAAGGAGATTGGCTGGGTATGTTCTTCGTGTCCTGCTGCTCTCAATATCCACAATATTAAACGCTTTCTTCTGTCTTCGATGGACAGATGTGATGGATGCCGACGGCGTGTGGAACGTGGCACGAGTCTTGAGCGTCCGCTCATCAGATGAGGTAATAATACTATACTACACAACAATTGCAAGTCATTAGGCAGAGAGTTAACCATAGTGGATTGCTGCTGCTTGGGGCATTGCTACAGGTGGAGGTGACGTACGATGGATGGGATGAAGTTTACAACGAAGTGGTCTGTATGGACAGCGACCGTGTGGCTCCGTATCACACGTTCACATGGGCAGTTAAGTGCTGGGTGAAATATCTGAATTGGCCCCTGTGGCCTGCTGTGGTGCGTGGCTCTGTGCAGTGAAATACTGAATGATCACTACTGCTCTAGTGGCTAACGTTTTTGTTGTTTGTAGATCACGATACGTACACCAGGAACAGAGGAGGGATTGTAAATCTCGCCAAGGAGAATCGACTTTGGGTTGATTTCTTCGACCACCCAAACTTTATGAAGCGAGATCGGTACTTATACTTTAGCAAGACTGGGATTCTTAGTTGTTTATTCACGATGGTGTTTGGTGATATCTGCAGGTGCTGGCAAAAGAAGTCTCAGGTGAAGATATTCGACGACCATTATGACGAAAACGGATTTGGCGCATGCGGAAAGGAGTTTGATCAATCGCTGGAGCTGATGCTCAAGTCTGATGCGACAACGGAAATGCCAAAATTCGCCAAAGGGACTGTACCCGTGGAGTATAAGGATATCACAACAGAGTCCGTTGACCAAAAGCGGAATTCCATGGGAGATAATCTTTGGTTTAATAACTTTGCCGACAACAGAGAGCGGCACTACCAGATACACATCTACGACATGATCGGGAACATCAAAATGAAGGTTGAAGATGGCGTAAACGGTGATAAAACTACAGATAACGACAAACCTGCTTCGGTGACAAAGGTCCAGCCGAAAAAGTCAGCAGCGAGGAAGAATACTGCACAGACTGTTACCAGAAAGAAGCGACCGCTTACAGCGAAGTTAAGCCCAGCGAAGGAAAGGAGGAGTCACCTGTGAAGGTTGAGGTGCCGTACGAACTAGGCGAGATCAGTAGCAGCGATGATAGTCCTGATGAAATGGCTGGGCAGACAAAGAAGAGGAGGCGCCGCCTCAAAACGCGGCGAGAGATATCGGAGGGAGTAGTCTCCAGGGCATCAACCAAGAACAATGGCCATGTCAAAGGTGCGACTGAGCATTATGCAAATAGGATGCATGGTGATGACAAATATCGAATTCTTTAACGACACAGGTCCGCTTAAGATGGCAGCTAGGAGAAGCACCCCACCCCTCGGTGGATATCTCAACCTAAGTGCAATTGACGAACTGAATAACTATTCGCCTACCGTGCTGGAAAATGAGGATGATGACGAAGATGAAAGGAGGGGGCCTCTAAAGAAAACAGTAGAGGACACTGTGGAAACTAGTTCAGTCAAGACCAAATCCACCGTTAAACGTCGAACGTCACACACCAGGAAGGAAACGCAAAGGTTGCATCGGATTACGTTGTCCCCAGAATCCTCCTCCCAAACGAGGCCGCCACGAAGTGCAGGATCAGTGCTACCTTTGATTGAGCAGCGCATTGCTGATGCACAAGAAACACTCCGAAAACTGGAGCAAGCAAAATTGGAAGCTGTTGACACCGAGAAAGAGAAGAAAAGGGCTTCGTCAAATACTGGAATCAGTCCGTCGTCAGCTTCTTGTGTGTATGCTATCGGTTGGGTGCATCTGCTTACTATTTGTGGCAACGCTAACCTGTTAAATGCTTGTAGCGCGTCAACATGAAGCTCAGCTGACTTCTGCTGAAGTGAATGTGAGTCGACCGCAAAGAGGAAATGCCGAGCGATTTCTCCTCGAACGGATAGCCGGTAAAGAGTACGTTTACTCGGATATAGATGAGACTCGCAAAGGTATGCGTTGAGAGGAGTAGCTGGGGACGCATTTTGGGCCAGCAGACGTCACGATAACTTGTTGTGTATGCAAACTACTCTTGAGCAGGAAGGGTCAAGGAGACCTCAGTGGATCAAGAGTTATCTCGCGCGGAGTCAAACCACTCGTTGCTCTCAGTGAGCAAAGAACCTAGCTCCGACAGTGATGAATCAAAAGGTATTCCTTCGCCATTAGAAGAGGAAATGCCGACTGACCTCCCAAGTAACGAAGAGGAGGCCAAGATACCTGAACAAGCTGCTGTGAAAATTCGATCTACTCCTGTTCACCGTGCAAAGTGCTGGAGCTCGAGGAACCACTGCAGTCTGTAACGCAACGGGAGAATTCGCATGGAGACGACAAAGAAGAGAAGGAGTCGCAGGAGCCCCGTCGACGATTTTGTGTCATGCAAGTGGGAAAAGAAGGTAAGAGATCTACATGATATAGCTGTTGCAAGTTTTTTTTTACCTATACTTAATCTTTGTGAATCACGGATGTAGATGACGTTGCGGTGGATGCCAATGCTAAAGTTAAGTACTCGAAAAAGACGGCAATCAGTGTGCCACGAAAATTTGATGAGGCCTTCGACGAGAAGCGCAATTTGTTGATGTCTTCGGAAAGCCTCATGCTTCGCATTGCGCCACCACCACAAATTGCCATCCCGCCGTTGTCTGTTCCTGGCGTTCGATTTGGTGTAGCGCTGGCATCTCCGTCCACAGCCGTATTTAGCTCAAGTGAACGATTTTCGATGGAGTCGTGGTTCAAGCGCAAGTTGTACTCAGATTTTATGAAAAGATAGTTATGCTTCGCTTGATATTGTACAGATTGCTACAAGTTCGTTTTTACTACAACTTGAAGTTATAGTCGTTTTTGTAAATATTTGTACTGTCACTCTTTTTGAGATCCTCGTTTGAGTGTCTTATGTCCTTCCAAAAGCACATGACATTATCAAGTCAAACTTAACCAAACTTCAAGAACCGGCAGTGCTGCCATGGCACCTCAGAAGAAGCCCAAGCGCAAGCCCAGATCTCCACGACATACCGTAACACTTACGAGAGGCGACTGGCTTGGTGAACCTTCTCTTCATCATCTTATAGACTCGTTATTCACCCATTATCTTCCCATTAACAGTAGCTGACGATATCTGCCTAATGCTGCCTTGTTAACTGTAGATGTGATGGATATCGATGGAGTGTGGAACGTGGCACGAGTACTAAGTGTCCCGTCGTCTGAAGAGGTGTTAATTGCATCTGTTAATTCCAACTGACTGACTATGGCGCTGACCACCGTTAACTTAACACTCTGCCAACTGCTGCAGGTTGAAGTGACGTACGATGGATGGCCCAAAAATATAACGAGGTGGTGCATGTGGACTGCAACCGAGTGGCACCATACCACACGTTCACGTGGGCAGTCAAGTGCTGGGTCAAGTACCTGAACTGGCCAATGTGGCCCTCCGTGGTGCGTGCAATGCTGTCTCAACTGTTGATTGTTGCATGCACAGCCTTGCACTCTTGGTAAACTAGATGTGGCTGTATTTTTGTGTTTAGATTACGATTCGGACACCTGGGACTGAAGAAGGCGTTGAAAACCTCGCGATGGAGAATCAATTCTATGTGGACTTTTGGATGATCCAATTTTTGGTAAACGAGATCGGTACGTGGTGCGAGTAGGAGATCTTTTTCATTTTTCATTTGTCATGTTTGATTCATGATGTTATGTGTACGTTGGTATTGTAGATGCTGGCAAAAGAAGCATCAAGTGCGGATTTTTGATGATAATTATGATAAGAACCGTATGGGGACAAATGGAGCGCAGTTTGAGAGGGCTCTCGGGTATGTGCTGCAGTCGGATGCGACAACGAAGATGCCAAATTCTCCACAGGCACACTACCTGTGCAGTATAAGAATTCCACCACAGAGTCGGTTGAACAGATGCGGAAGGCAATGGGGAGCGCTCTCTGGTACAAGAATTTTGCGAATAATAAAGAGCGACACTACCACACGCACATCTATGACGAGATCGGAACAGTCAAAGTGCAGTTAGAAAAGGACACCAGCAGTGGCGAAGGTGCTGATAGCGACGAATCAACTTTGGTAATGAAGGTGAAGACGAAAACGGTAGCAAGGAAGGATTCACAGACGACAGGCAGGAAGGAAAAGCAGCCACTTTCTACGAAGGCGAAGAAGAGCTCAGTCGAGATAGAGGAGCCACCTATGAAGATTGAAGTCCCGTACAAGCTTGATGTGATTAACAACAGTGGTGATAGTGGAGGTGAAAACGAACGAGTATCTGAACGCACGAAAAAGAGGACTGCGCCCAAAAATCGCTCATCCGTGTTACCATTGACTGAGGAAATATGGTGGTGCAGTCGACTTCTCCGCAGACAATTAATGTTGATGTGGTCATGCCGCGACATGCCACCGTGATGATGGACCAAATTATTGTAGACGATGACAGCAATAGCGAAAGCAGCGAAGTGAGTCGGATCAAGGTGGCAAAGAAGCATGCCAGATCGCCGAGAAAGCCAGCTACAATGGCCATTCCATGGAAAATGAAGAGAATGAGTAGTAGGTCTCCTTCTACTCTCACTAACCACGACGATATCGATGGCGTGGATAGTTCAAAGACGTATAACGTATTCAGGAAACAGAAAATTGATGGCCTTACACATCTGAAACGCGCGCGCCACAGTAAGGCAAAGGAGGCTGGGTGTCTGCACCAAGAGATTTGGATGAATATGTTCAATGACAAGACTAAAGGTATTACTCGACACGCCAAGACATTTTGTGCAGCGAGATTATTTGGTCATAATGCTACAGTGTGTTCAAAGCTGACTCTGATTTTGTTTGACTATATGCGACTGTTTACCGTTGCTAGTGGAATCCGAAGAAAGCGACGATGATGGATTCTCAGACGGCTTTGACCCAGGGACCACATCGGAGGATAAAGCTGCCAGTCCTCCCGATTCTCGGACATATTCTGGTGATATTTTGGCAACGGCTGACACCACCGTTCGATCTACAGTGTATGTTGGACCAACGCCTGGCGATATGATACCCGAGGGTAAACTACCCAGAACCTGGTCAACCAACAGCAAAACACATACTAAAGGTACGCGCGTGCAAATTAGTGAAAAGACGAGCTCTAATAGACTTGCAGGCTCACAGATATCTTTGGATGGAACAGCTAAAAGCAAGTTGGCAGCAAGGAGAAGTGTTCCGCCTCTCGGTGAAAATGTTAGCCTAAGTGTGAGTATCAAATCGAGTGATACCCGTTCATCGGATTCTGAAGATGGTGGCGAAGATGAAGAAAAAGGAGTTCCGAGAGAATTAGTAAAGGGCAGCGCATGGGGTGCGTCTGCCTACGAAAAGAGCCCTGTTAAACATCGCTCGACGCGAACAAGAAAGAAAACACGACGAAAGCCTAAGACGTTGTCGCTGATTGAGCAGCGTATTGCTGATACTCAAGAGGCCCTGCAAGAACTGAGCGAGGCAAGAGAGAAAGCTGCCAAAGCTGAGACAACAAAAGAGCGACTTAGATTGGAAATTGGGGCCAGCGTGTTGTCAACTGGTTGTAGGCGTCCTAAAATGTTTTCATATTTTCAGTTTAAGCGGTGTCTGACGTGTGGTGTTCTTTGTAGACCCTGATGGAACCCAATCAATTTCGACTGATGCTACTAAAGAGGCGTTGGGGCATGAGCGAGGAGGTTCTGCTCGATCTCTCCGCAAACGGATGGCCGGCAAGACGTCGTCAAGGTTGGATGAGACTCGTGAAGGTAATGAGCCCACCTAGTCGAGTGCGTCACTTGGATTGGCTACAGATAATCATGACATTGTGCGTATATGAATTTAATTGCGTCAGGGCGAGTCAAGGACACGCCAGTGATTTCGGCTTTAGGCTCATCTGCGCAGTTGAATCACTCGTTCCTCTCTGCGAGAACTGCATACAGTATCGATAGTGAGGAGTCGAAGGGTGTTCTGTCGCAGTTTGAAGAGTTTATGGCCATAGACCCCTGAGTGATGAAGAAGAAAGCAAGACTGAGGAGACAGCTGACGCGAAGTCCACGTTTTCCCGAGGTGTACCGAGTGAGTTACTCGATGTAGAGATCCCAACCGAGTCGAAGCAATCCGAACCTCCTACCGAGACCGTGGATGTAGGTGGTGACGAGGGATCTCAGGAGACGCGTCGGCGCGCTTGCGTGATGAGAGCGGACAAAGAAGGTATTTTTGTTTCGGTTGAAATGAGCTCTTTCATGGGTATATATGTTAATATCGTCTTGTGAACTAACACTAATCAATCACACTTTGGATAGATGTGGTGGTGGAT
Organism: Phytophthora kernoviae; assembly: GCA_008080845.1. Lineage (NCBI taxonomy): Eukaryota > Oomycota > Peronosporomycetes > Peronosporales > Peronosporaceae > Phytophthora > Phytophthora kernoviae. The sequence continues at coordinate 230,477 of VKKV01000443.1, read as the reverse complement.
ACGACTGCCAATGTGAAATCCTCACAAAAGACGGCTATCATAGTGCCACGAAAATTTGACAAGGTTTTTGGTGAAGTGCCTCGTATGGTCACGAGTTCGCCGCCAAGTTCTAAAGTATTCAGCTCCAGCCAGGGATTCTCGATGGATTCCTGGTTCAAGCGCAAGATGTACACGGACTAATTCAAGGCAATAACAAAAGGTACCCGACGAGTATATTTAGTGCGGATGGGAAAAAGCTTGACATTTATTCAGGTGAACTTGGTGAGGCAAGATCGTTGACGATTACCGACAATTCTAATGGGAAGTAGAGGCAGTGATGAAGATGACGATGATGTGAATGACATACCGGGATGCAAGGGCGACCTCTGTACACAATCCGCCAACCACCGCTGATCCAACCTTTGCGGCAATCCGATTTCACCCAGAGGGCGTGCTCTGATCTCGGTATTCCCGCAGATGATCTCGCTCACGAGTGGGTAACTCTCTTTCAGGCTCTTGTTGGAGGGGCCAATGGTGAAGGCATGACGCTGCAGATTCCTGACACAGTCTTACTCAGTCCAAGTGGGTACGTTTTCAACTTTGAGCAGAAGCTGCCGAGAATTCATCACTAACTCAATTCTGTGCGTGGATCTGCGTTGCAGACACCCGAGTGTTTGGTACACAACCTCATCGGCAGGTCGAATTAAGACCAAAGACTTGATGGTCTGAAAATCTTGACGGTCAATATGGTCCCTCAAGGAGCCTTCACGTATCTGACTTTTGTTAAATTTTTCAACAGCGTGTTGCACCTCAAGCGATATTTAAAGCATTCCAAACACCGCTATCTCGACATCCTGCACCTGGCACCGATGATGTTGTTGCTATCCGACGCCTTGGGTTCGAGATTGATACACTTTCGTCGCAACAACTGAAGGCAAGCATAGGTTCAATAAATACCTTGCACCGTGGGATGAGGCTTACTCATATGCTAAACTGCTCCTGTGGTATATTTACTGTAGGTGTGCTGTCGAGACATGGAGCATCCCAGCATCTATCTGCCTTTGGAAGCCGATTCATCTCGCCGTGGTGCAGGTGGCAGTGCAGTGCGATTTGGTTCGACCAAAGGAGTATTCTGTTTACAGCGGCATATTCCAAGTCAGCAAGATGCACGTTTCCTGATCGTGTGGAGGCATTCATCCGTACTGCCATGCGCATCATCACCTGATAACAAGTGCGCATCTCGCTCACGACAACGTGGTCATTCTGATGAGAGTAGAGGACGCGAAAGCAACACCACTCACAACCAACGCACCCCACGTGCTCGCTCCGATGCGTTTCTCCTGGCTCAAGATTGTATTGATGATAGGGTGCTAACGAACGGATATGTTGGGCATACTGGAAGACACCCTGCTGGTGGCTTTGAGCATCTTGACATTGACCGTCCTGAAAGCAATGCCTGGAAAACGCTTCGGCGATATAAGTTTGACCCCGATGTGATGACTCCGTTACTATTCTACATGAGACGCGTGACTTCCGAGATTGCGAACAGCATTAACCGTGAGCGCAACACTCGCCAGACTTGCGGTAAGTTTACGGCCCAAGATTGTGCGATATGCGGTGCTCTCACATTTGCTGTTGTCGCTGGCACGATTAGGTCTTGCCTGCGAGTTCTTAGTAGGTGCCCACGATCGGGTTGTGTACTTTTCGGCATTGCTAGGCATTCAATGGGTTGGGAGTCCGCCGTCGTGGGAGCTCCTGAGCAATGTTCATCCGATCTCACGGTCCATTGCTAAATTCTACAACGACACCGAAAACTCGGGTGCCCAGCTAGGTGAAAACCGAAGACGAGATGCATCACCGCGAAAGCCGTGCTCAACGAAAGGAGTCGACCAGTCATCTTACTACGAGCAAAACCCACGATTCCCATCCGTTTTCACGCCATTTGCAACTGAAAAACAGTGGCTTCACCGCTCGCAAATGTTAGCGCCGGACGTTTCGCCTCGCTACGTGGGTGCAGCAGTGCCAAAGATCTATCGAGACGGCGAGTTTCGGCCACTACTATCGTCATACCAGGCTGACTCCGTGATCCGTCTAAGTCTCTCACCGCAAGCGCCGTCGTTGTTGGCAGAGGTTCGTCGTCTACAGCCCCACTTATCTCCTCGAAGTACTTTGAGACGCAGAGTAGCCGAGGATGCATCGACCTATATCAACGGAAGCGCACACTCGCGGCCTGTACGCCCGACTTACAAAGCAGACCACAGAGGTTAGTATCTGCAGGGCAGTAAGACAGGCTTCGGTACAAATGCTTGATTGTATACATTGTCGACAACGCCTAGTGTGTAGCACGATGATGCATGGGAGACGGCCAGAAGGATTTCGTAGTGGTTTCCTCACCAGTGGAAACAGGAACGACTGTGCTCCGGCAACAGAAAACCAATCAATAAACAACCGTCAGTCTTGAACTTACCAACTCGTCCAGACATAATAAGCGTTTCTCATCATCCGCATCATTTCTGCAACTTGCTCTCGACACCGCGCATGAGCCATCCGAGGATATTCCATGGTTTATGGTCTACCTCATAGCGAGACCCGCCAGACCAATCCTTATAGAAGTCTGGATCACACTCAGCCGCTCTAGCTTGGTCTTCCGACTGTGTCGTTGCCTTCGAGGCTTGAACGAGACCCGACAAATTAGTAGGTGGATCCTTTCGACGAGTGCTGGACCCAGCCATCGTCGAATCATTTATGGTACTAGAAGCCTCGACTGCACGCATTTTCGAGAACACCTCTTGACTCATTGCAGGCGACATGGTGGGAGGTTTCGATGGCTCAACTGGTTCAATTGGCGGCCCCGATGCTGGTTTCTTGATCGGGTCTTCCGAACTGTCAGTCGACAGCAATACAGCACTGGAATAAAATTTCTGCTTCACAGTCTGCTGTTGAACGTCCTGAAGCTCGATGCCAGGACAGGTATCCGTTCCGTCCACGAACTCCCGTTGGGTAGACACAACGCTGGGCTCCAAGTCCCTAGCAACACTTGATGATCTGGAAGCTGGATCGCGCACGGACGGGGCAGATGAAATGGAAGACGCAACCATCATGGACATGCGCGTATGCATCAATTCCTCAATTACTGATTAAAAAACGAGCCATACCACACATACACAGTAGAAATATCAACACTATGCACGCATGGAAGGCAGAGAGCTACGCACACGCACGAACGCACGCACCGCACCCTTCCACCTGTACTACGGAGCCCAGGTAGAGGCGGTATGAAGGAACGTCAAATTAACCTTTAACGCGTCGTGCCCGGGTGCTGCGACGAGCCACTGGAGCCGCAGATGTAGCGGGGCGCTTCTTAGTCGTCTGATGACGAGAACTCCGCCGTCCCGAGGCCTCCTCTTCCTCCTCTTCCTCTTCTTCTTCAGCTTTATCAGCCTCAGGTTCTTCTTCCTTCTCTTCGCTTTCATCTTCATCTACACACACCAAATCAACCGTCGAACAAATATCCAGCAACAAAATCACTCTTTCTGCTTTTCACCGACAATGAGCAGGCAGCAAGCACATCAACAACTTCACGAACCTTCAGAAGGATCTTCTTTCATGAGTGTACGGCCCTTGGCAGCAGTATCTTTCTTGGCTGGACGACCAGGACGCTTTCCCGACTTCGCCTTCCCCATCAATTCACTGGGCATCGTGGAGTAGCCGTACAGCTCTTGGTAGCGCTTGCTGAAGTCCCTGTAGAGATGGAACCACTGCTCAGGGGTGCAATCCTTCTTCTTTTCCTCCAAAGGGTCTGCCATATTGCTCGAGTACTCAATAGGAAGAGTTCCTGGTCCAGAGAAGAGCAGCGGTGATGTACCAGCCTTAGCACGCTGCGTGGCTTCCACATATTGAGGGAAGTTCTTGCCAATGTTCTTAGACGCTCTCTCTTCAAAGCTGTCTCGGAATGCCGATACATTTTTCTTCTGCATCCAGCAACGAGAGCGTTTGGCTTCGTTGAATGAGTCGTAGAATTCCACGTAAAGCTTGGTCTCGTCCTCCAGTCCTTGCTGAGCCAACGGCGTCGACGGCGCGCGTAGCACTACCTGTTAATAGGAATAATTTGGTCATAAACACTTTGTTAAATAAAATCTTCTTATAAATAACATATAAAATGTTCTGTAAAAAAAAAACATACAAAGGCAGGCCACCAGGGCCACTTGGTGAGCTTGGCCCAGCATTTCTTGACGATCGTGTACGTGTGCAGAGGCGCCAGACGCTGTGTGTCCACTCAATCCACTGGTTGTACTCCTCCCCCATCCGTCGTACTTAATCTCCACCATGTCTGCGCCTTCTTCTTTGCCAACGTCCGCAATGACTCCAGTGTTCCAGATGCCTTCGTCATCCAGGACGTCTGTTTTTAAGTTTAAATTATATGAGAGGAAAGAGTTTAGCTAAGTGAGAGTTTGATATGTGTGAGAGAGCAGTACGGACCTACACGCAGCCCGATATCGAGCGGCATGGCCTTCACCATTGTGTCTTTCCCTATCAGGCCGCTCTTTGCTTTCCCCTCGTTTTCCCGCGTCAATTAGAAAATGCGAACTTAAGGCGAACTTAAGAACGAAATGGCTTCAACGTTGACAAGCGAAGTGTCAATACAAAAACTTACCATGAATATGCCAGACTATGTTAGACCCTGCAAGCTGCAGCCTAGTAGGCTTGTCGTCTAGCGTACACGCGAATTGACTTCATATATGTCCTTAGCCTTCTTTCGTTGCCTTGTCCTTGCTGTGTCCTTGCTTTTGCTCTTGTTCTCCAATGACGCTAGCTTGGATTTCATTGCATCGCTGTCTTCACATCGCCGCTTCAGCACCGCGTACGCATCCTTGACGCACAACCTCCGTCCATCTGGATCGTAAACAGCAGCAAAGTTTCGGACCCCAGGGTCAATGGCGTACACACGAAAGGTCTGATTGATCTCACATTCTACGACGCGAGAGATCGCAACGTAATATTCTCTTTCACGTAGTCGTTGGAGCCGAACAGAATGCGTGAGTTCAGGTGACGTCTCGCGTAGCTCGATACCATCCTTCTTCCCGAAGCTAAAGAACGTTGGATGGAACCGCAGATAATCCTTTCCATTTTTGTGAACAACTTTGCATGAACGCGCGCTCAACTGCGTTCGAACGCGCAATTTTGCTCTTAAACTTCAGCTTCGAAAGGTGGTTTTCTTGTCTTTCTTCTTCAATTCGAAGAACAGTGCAGGTGACGACTTGACCGCTTTCGTCAAGTCATGAAAAGCCGAACCTCGAACCTTGTCGTTCACTTGGAGGTAACGCTCCAGAGCTTTTTGTTACGGAAATACGGTCCCATTTCTCCTGTCTGCGATGCAGGGCGATATTTTCTCCCAAGCTCCTTCAGCGTCATCTTCTGAAGCTTGTGTGTCTTTCCCCGTATCACCAAACGTGTGGTGCAGTCTTCCTTGGAACGGGCGACCAGTATATTGTAGACAGCACGGTTTGTGGCGAACATCTGCTCCAACTTGACGCGTTGTGAAGACATCGGGTACAACCTCAACTTGATAGTACTGTTTATCGGTCTCTCGTCTTCGGCCAACTCTTCCAGGACCCGTAAATCTTCAGGGAAACCTTCTGTTCGCGCAGTGCTCCACGAGGTCAACCTACCCACGCTCGAGTAGTTGGTAATGTCGAACCACGATGAGAGCAGCGGCTCTACCAGACCCTGAGATTCAGTTGTTCTCCAGCGTGGCGTGAGTGTCGGCGTTTTTTCACTTTCTCCAACGAAGACTGTGGAGGCATCCAGACACCCCTGGGATCTGGCGATTAAACCACTCTGATGGCTGAACGAGCTGTCATCCGGAAGGTTGTCTTGCGCCTCTTACGTCGCGGATTTGAATCGGGTATCTCCATCGTGGCGAAATGGAAAGTATCTTTGACGGCCTTGGGCTAATGGCCTTGAAAGCATCGCTGCTGAGGGCAAGTGACAGCGAGGGCCGGTCGCCAGCGCCAGAGCGGTCTTAGAAAGCTACAGATGCAAATGTTCGATTTAAATTATCGGTCGGTTAACCAAAAGTCTTCCGTCAAGCAGCTCCAACATCAATCGGCGGGGGCGTTATCTCCGTCGTAGATACCGCATAGTGATGATGTGACTCAGACTGCAGTATTTCATTAGGCGACTCCTCCTTGCAGCAAACCGCGTCGTTCTTGCTCTCAGGTTCGAGCGGTGGTTGGGGTTCTGCAGTAGCCTGCTGAGCTTGCCACCACTCTTCAGTTTCATCTAGTAATGGGAAGAAGTATGGTACGTGGTATTTCTTGGTGGGCACCTCTTGTTTTCTCTTCTTTCTGAGCGGTAGAGGCATCGTCAGTGACAGCGACATTGTGCGTGAGCCCTTGCGCACTGGCCGCATCTTGGTCTGCTGCTTCTGTACGTTATTACGGCTGTGCCAGGGAGAGCGTAGAAGTCCAGTGAATGAAGGCAGCAGAGAGTCCTGTTCGTGCTCCGTTACGATGTTGACACTGACCGACTCTTCGTCGCTGCTGTCGCTCTCAGCAGCACTGGCAGCTCGTCTTCTGGCACGCACGAACAAGACGGCGATGATGCTGGCGAAAGTGACGCCAAGGGCAACGAATGTGGCGGGAGATAGCAACGCCATCGTCTCGAGGAGTCGGGAGCTGTCGCGGCGAAGGCTCTACCGTCGGACAGCATAATAATATATTGTGTGGTATACATAACCTAATATTTAACATATCTTGTATCGTACATAACCTATCCTTTAGAATGTTCACAGCGCTTGTGGGCACCATCCATCATGGATCTGAGCAATCTGAAACCCACGCGTGGGCACCGTGGGCACGGACTTTCCTCGTCGAAGCGTGCCAGCGTCATTCCTTACCCAATTGCTTATTTGTCGGGGCGTGCCAGGCGCGCGGTTGGCACGCTTTACTTTACGTGACTCACAGTGCAACACCTCCGACGGACAGCGTGGCTGTTTGTCAGTCAATTGGTCGAGTAAAATGACGCATCATCTGACAGTGCGTCATTTCCTGCTGCATAATACAGCGCCACAGACGAAATGCGCCACACCAATCCGCGCGTAGCGTCCCCGTTCGGTCTCTTGAAAACGTCACGATTTCATTCCTGTGGCTGTCAAATGGCGTCAAAGTCGAGGAATGAAAGCGTAGGAAAGCGTAGGAAACGGCGTCAAGCCCAATTCGGCGAGAGTGCAGTCGGACTTGCGCTCTGTGTTGCGGTGCTTTGTTGTCTTGAAGTTGCCTTTTTGCTGACGCACGTCAGGGCCTCAGCGCCAAAGCTCTTGCCAGCAAATCTTTGCCTGCTGCATATTTCGGCGCAATCCAAATGCGTCCGGTGCTTTATTTTCCAGGTTGGTGCCGGTCCCCATGATTGCGGTCGGTGCCGCGTTTGTGTCGCTGGATGTCGCGGGGCCTGAGATGAAATGTATCAGCCCAACGCTGCGGTCTGGCTTAGACCTAGTAGATAATCATGAGCAGATTATGGTCCTTTGTATACGACATGGTGGCCGACGACGGGCGTCGCATATCCGACTCATGATGGTCCATCTCCAAATATCTTGTCGATCTCCGACAAGATACTTAGAGATGGGGGAGTCCTGCCTGCATGCATGTTGCAACACTTTTACAGTGCTGTAAAATCTTGATATGAACTCTCCGACGGCGGCAGGCTGTCTCTGTAACCAAGATGCAGCTCAATTAATGCTATGGTCAGAAAGTTGGGTTGAATTGGGCACACTTGTCATTATTTTTACTTGAATACATCGACCGTGAGTTTGCTCTGCCTAAGGGTTTGTCTTCTCTTTTTTATAGTAGTGAAGACGCTACATAATAAACTGGGGGTGGGGTGGAGTCTAGAGCTCCAGATCAAACATGAGGTCGCTGACGTTTGCCACCGTTGGCGGTTCGACTTTCTCGACTGGACGCGTAGCTGGCCGACTCTCACTGCGGTCTTGGCAGCACGGGCACTGGTCGCAGTCCTCATCGTCTTCGTCCCACACCCAGTTCTTGCTGGCTGTCTCTTCGTATCTCCTGGACTGTGTGGGGATCATCACAGGAGTGGCGCGCGCGACCGCAGGACAGGGCAGATGGAACTGGTGGTGCTTACGCGCCCGCTCCTTCTGAAGACACATGAGGTTCGCCATTAGTTGTTGGTCCTCGCGGCTCAGCACGTCGCTGCCGCGCTCCGACTCGCAGTCGGTGTCTTCGCCCGACAGATACGCGGGGTCTTCCTCGAACGTTTGCTTACAGTTGAGGGGCAGCGTCGTATTTAGGTTGGATGTCCATGTAGGCAGACTCTGTGTTTGTGCTGGGGGCATGGTCGGTGAGGATCTCCTTGGATTGAAGGCGTTAAACAAGCCGAATGGTCTTTGGTGCTTGGGCGTAAGCGGTGCTTTGACAATTGCAAACTGAGGCTTTGGGCTTGTGCGTGTGCCTCCGGCTGTTGTTGCCCTTTTTCGTTTTGCAGAGAACGGACGCATCTCCGATTGGCTGAAAGCGTGGGTCCAGATATGGGATTGGCCTTTAATCTAACCAATCAGCGCTCGAATGAATCGTGGAAGCGTGACGTGAGGGAAAAACGCCGGGCCGTATGCGCAAGGCACCGACGCTGAATCTCGCCGGGTGGTGACGGAGCTCCCAAGCGACCAAAAAGAACCCAGGCCGACGGCCAACGGGGTTCGGCGTACAGATGGCCTCACCACGACTCGCGTAGGGTTTCGTGACACTGGTGTTTATGGTCGAATCGGCGAGCCCAAGGTTCGCCCAGGTTCGTCAAACGAATCCAGAGATGCTTGGTTGGAGCAATGTGTACCAGATTTTTGGTACAATACCATGCGTGGAAACACGTTGTCCCGAACTGCAAGTGCAGCAGTTGCAGTTGGTCGCTGCGTAATTATGGAAGAGTGCAATGCCTTTTAAAGACTATACGCCGTCAGCTTGACTGGATCGACGTTCATACTCGCTAGCTGCACCACAATCCCACCACCATGTGCCGACGACGGCCGACAGCGTGTCGTGCCTACGACACAGCGACCGCCGCGGAGTGTCATCACGTGAAGGATGACATGCAATGCGTGCATCGTCGCAAAGATAAGGAATCAAACGCAAGTTGCACTTTGATGGACAAATCTGCCACTACGGGCGTGTTTGTATAAATTATGGGACGATAAATATCCTGAGACTAACGCTAACTGTGTGTGCACTTCCTACTTGATGCAACACGAGAATGAAGGAAGCCTTACAGCTCCATGGCGAAGATGCCTTCGTTGTTGTCGTCCACGGCTGTGGGGAGGTGGGAGCCATTGCGACCTTGGACAGGTTTACGCTCCTCTTGAGCAGACGCGACGGGGTCTCGCCGTACTGCGAGCGGAAGAACGCCAAGTTTCCGTAGAAAGCCGGATCATCCTCGTCCAGCTCGTCGTCGTCGGAGTCGTGTAGGTAGCGGCCGGCACGTAACAGACGCATGTCTGCGTGGTACGACAGGTCCGGGCTTTCTTCCACGCTCTCGCACAAGTGCGGGTACGTCTGGTGGCTGCTTGCAGGGATAAAGATGGTGCCGTGCGCGTCCAGACGCGTTGGGAATCCTTGGCTACATGTCTCCGCTTGGCGTCAAGGCGGCACTGGTAGTCGTCGTTGTTGTCTGAGTCGCTGTCCGAGTCGGTCTCAGCGTATGAGGAGGCGGGGCTGCCGCCAATGCGTTGGTCGCTTTGGAGCGTGGTCATCCACTCGGAGAAGTCTTGCATGGTATTGGTGGTGCGGAGTTTGTTCCTGTTTTAGGTCGTGCACTTTTTTCAGCTTGTGCGGGATTCAGTCAAATGCAGAGTGAGATGCTCTCGCTGTAGACGGCGGAGCACGCGCCCTGGCTATCCACAGCCACATTTTGCGAACTCGTGCAACAAGAACGTTCGCTGTCTTTGGAGCGTGCTTTGGCTGGAGGGATGACGCTCATTGGCGGATATTGGCGCGGCTCGGACCAATGGTGAGGCGTAGAGGCACACGAGGCCGCAGCAATCACGAATACGCCCTGCCACTGGCCCAGCCGGCGCATCTACAGAGATACGAGCATTGGTTGTCCGACCCGTTTGAGCAATGCGGCCGCGGCGAAAAGAAACGTGCCGCAACAAAAACCGGTGGTCGCTCATGACCACCATGAGCAGCCGACACCTTGTTCTGCTCAGCAAAATGGCACAGATTCAGCGTCCATTTATTAGCTGATTCATCCAGCGTACAATTGATATCTGGCGTCACTCCGCATGCTTGCCTACTGTATGCGTTGTTTTACTGGCAGCTTTCGGAGCGTGTGCTTCGACCGGACTGTTTTCCCGAGGCACTCCGGATAAAACACGACGACCGCACGATGACTGAGTGAGCCAAGACACCAGAATCTAAGGCAGATTCCCTCCACCATCCAAAGGGCAACTTTACGACCGCATCCAGATGAGCAAGTGCGTGCCGCATGTGACAGAGCGAGATTCATTGGCCGACCGTTCGGCGCAGACATCGAACCAATGACTGCGTAGAATTCAAGTTCAACCCCAACCCCACGAGACGAGGCAGGGTACAGTGGTAACCGTCAACGTAACCTAAGGGTACACACCTTGAACACGCCGCTGCAAACACGGCATCGTTACTGAGTGACAGCATTCAACCATTCTATGTGTGTGGGGGAGCACAGAGTCTGTGCACACTAACCAGTATGTTCGACAGATCATACGCAGATATTACCACAGATAACTAATTGCATTTTAATCGCATCCTAAAGCAGTGTGGCTGACAGTGTCGATTTCGGGGCTTGTATTGACGCACCAGCATTGTGATGCCCGTCACATCCCAACGAACACTAAAATAACTGCTCCAGTCGACGTCCGTCCTACTCATGCAAGCATCAGCTCCTATTGGAGCTCGCTATGCCGGTCGGCGAGCGTATATGCTCGTGGACAATGATGAGCTCCAGACAAGAGAAGAGAAGGAGACACAGACGGATCTGACAACTGCTGCCAAGACTCGCTTCGTGACGCCTCGCCCCATCCTGAGCAATTCAGAGGCTGCAGCTTCATCATATGCACTGGCATTCCATAACCTCCGAGAACGGATTCGATCCCCAGCATTGAAGCATTCGCTACTAATTGTGCTTGGTCACGACCCTGACAAGCGTCGAGATGAAGTGGACCGTCGGATCTGCGAAGACGCAGCGGCGGAAGCTCTGGATGGTGAATTAAGAGACTTCTTCGATGCAGTGCTGGCTCCTGTGATGCAGGAGCGTGAGACGACATTAGTCAACACAATGCAAGACTGTATCCAGCACGAACTGCAGTCCCAGCAATTTATTGTCCACAACCAGGAGAAACGTATCGCTGTTCTGACTCAGCAGGTTGAGGACTGGGAGAAGCAGGTGACACATTTAAAAGCCAAAGTTGATCGACGTGTGAATGAGAACAATGCACTGCGCAAGGAGCAGTACAGACAGCTGCTCATGTTGCGAGACATCGTGAGCAAACAGTCTAGTGAACCTGGTGCTTTGTCTGCATTAAACGAAGCGATCGCTACGGTGTTGGCAGGAAAGCAAGAGAAATTGGAGTCGGAGACCCCACGTAATGGTGGCGATAATGACCAGAATAAAGCTCCTGGTCGTGGCTGGGGAGCGGAAATGCCAACACGCAGGTGCTGCATCGAGAAAAGGAGAAATGGGAACAGCGCGAGAGAAGCGAACGCAGAGTGTCAAGAGCTACGTGACAGGATCGCACATCTGACGCAGGAAAATGCAAAGTATCGTGCAAGTGTAGCGGATCCCTGGTTCCTGAACCCTGAGAATGCTATTGTGGAGCGACAACGTATCGCGGAGGCGGTGTGTGCGTCCCAGGGAAGTTGGGAAGACGTGGGTGATTCACTCGTAGAGCTCCTGAACAACGACATCTTGTGGGCTGCAGTGGAGCAAAGTGTCCGTCGCGGTGGCACGCAGGGTCTTGCTCGAGGATTAGAGTCTATGTTTGCTCAGCTTAACGGTTTGGCCCAATCTCCCTCAATCGACGACGATGATGTCTCCGATAATGATGAAGTGACAGCCACTCCTCCGCCGGCTAGAAGGCGATCCGCTTATGCCGATTTAGGGCGTCTCATTCCATGTCGAGTGTGCAATGGGGCCGGATATATCCAAACAGAGCTAGGTGATAATGCCACGAATGACGCGGACTCATACTTGCGCAAGACACTTGAGCAAGTACTAGAATTAAAGAAGCAACTTGAGAACGCCAACACCAAAGCGTTCACGCTGGAGGGCCAGCTTCAGCTGTCACACAAGGAGACTGCAGAGTTGCAGGAAATTTTGCAGCAAGCGGAATTCATCAAGTCTAGCGCAGTAGATAGCTGTCTTCAAACAGACTTGGACACTGAAGAGGGCATCGATATCGATGAAATCATGCACTCAGCGTATGGTGATGGCACACCCACAGGCCAATCGTTTCCACGTCGAAATCGACGAAACTCACAATATGAACACTTGATCGTTGAGTTGAAGAGTACGCTCGCAGACAAGGACGAAGGCTTGGCAGAAAGTAGAAAAGCTCTGGATGTGGCTCATTCGCGTGCTGTGACTTTGCAGCGTGCGCTTCAAAAGAGAAAGATTCGCACGCACAAGAACTGGGAATGTTGAAAACGTCGTTGGCCTTCTCGCTGAAGACTCGGAATACGAAGATTGAAGAGCGTCAAGCAGCAGTAAAACTCTTGCTGAAGAAATTCTCGAAGAAACAACAGCCACTAACGATTCCAAAGAATATATCTGCGCTAGCCCCGATGGATGAAGCGCCTGGGGAGGACAACGATGAAGCCAGCACCGAACAAAATGAAAGTGGCAGTACGGTGCAAAACATAGCATCATATGAGCCCAATAACGAGCAACCTGAAGTCAGACGAATGGAGACCCTGGTGCAGCGATACGCTGAAGACATCATCCGAGTCCGAAAAGAGCATGAAATTCAGCAGGAGCTTCTGAAAAAGCAGAAGCACACATCGCCGAGGAGGACGAAAACGTAGTCGCACGAACAGCATATCGCAAGGTAGTCTTGTGGTTAACCTGGCCTCGCATCCGCGAGATTTGTTCAAGGCACTGACGACGGCTCAAGGTGATATGCTGAAGCTGCGGAGAGCTTCACATCGGTCGTCAACTCTGCAAACTGACAGACTGTTGACATTGACAACTCATTTGGGTCACATGTCCGAGGAGCTGTGCACATTACGCAAGAGGAACCTAGCCGAGCTCGAGTTTTGGAAGCTGGAGTGCGAAAAACTTCAGAATACGAACAAGGCGCTAGAAGCAGAGCTGCAACTAAACCAGCAGCAATTGCAGACTGCTCGCCAATCTGAAATTGGTGAAGATGCGTTGTCGAAAACCTGCTGGCTGTGCGAGAAGCACAAGACGAGACTGATGTCGATCTCCAACCAGCTCTTAAATCAAGCGCAGACTCCTCGAACAGACCCCGAACTCGAAGTACCTGTCCCTTTGACTCTAACGGAGTCTGAACAAAAAACATCAGCAGCATACTCCTGGACCTAGAGTATTTATTCCGGCATGACCGCCTCAAAGAAGCAGTTGGCTCACAAACTAGTAGCGGCTCACCTAGGCAGCGAACTCAACCCTCGTTCAACCCGAAGTACAAATGGTAGGTCGGATTTGAGGTCAAATACCCAGGATGGTAGCCGGGGTGATGGCTCCCCAGTAGCAAAAACCACGAGTATCTCCCCTAGAAGGAGTTCCGTTGGCATAGAATACTCCAAATCGAAGGCCCAGATGAAGAAGTCTGTAGAAAACTCTGCTGCAGAACAGCAGTCAAGTGATAATCCGACTCAGACTCTCGTAGTGCCACCAAATGCTAGCGACCAGAATTCGGATTCAGTCGTAGCGAATTCAGAACCTAGTACACAAGCGGCTAAAACCGAAGGATTTTCTCCATCGCATCGCAGGAAAACAGTGGTAAAGGAAATCCTTGACGAAGGAGGATTTTGCTGACAAAGTATGGTCTTCCAATGGACTCCCAGGGTGCTGAAGTTCCAGTCGTAGATATCGCATCAGAGAAACCTGGCGATAACAATGCAGAGATGAGTACGAGTAATCCCGCTCTCTACAGTTCCAATACCACAACGAGTCCTCGCACAAGAAATGAGCCTCAGGATGCTCCGAGTTTGGAGAGTGAAGACGATCATTTTCAGTACGAGACAGGAATTCCATTGCTGGATGACTCGAACAACATCGAGCGGGATCCTGAAGTGATCGAGCAACTTCGACTCCTGATCAACCAAAGCAGCGCAACCAAAGAAAACCTTGCTATCACCGGGTGGAAGATCCTGGTGTGCCGCATCTTGAGTTTGTGGGATCTACAACGGCTTGACAGGGTAATTGCGTATTGCTGCGATTCACCACTCACGACCTTATGGGGAACTAACGCCAAACTACGTTTGTCAGATGAAGAAAATCGCCGACAAACAAGCTAAGGTTCAGTCTGATGGGAAAGCCCGCGTTGAGAGCCGCAAGTCCAGTGACATGCGCGGTGCAATGCAGAAGCGTGTTCAACTCCGTGAAAAATCTCTGCAAGATGCAACGTCAACTCAGGAGATCTTGCGGAAGGAGCGCAAGAAAGCTCAAGCGCATGTACGTCAAGCAGCAAATTGTATGTGGGGTCCTATATTTCTGCCAGCACTGCTTAACATGTCTAGTTAATTGGTTGTTGGTGCGCTGCAGCTAATTCACACCGTGTCCACGCTGCTGACGAATCTGAGCCGAAATGGCAAGCCAATGACGCCTTCGACATGGCAAACCGATGAGCTACGCGAAGTTTTGTATGTGCCTCAACCGGGATCGCCTCGGAGAAGCCCAACAAGCAATCGACCTTTGTACCCTTCGGCAAAAGTACACATGAATCACCTACCACTGACACAGCAGATCCCGACGTCAACTTTCCCAGCCTTAACAACCAGAAGCCCTTCTTCGGGCTTCTCACTCGGCCAACAAATACGACCAAGTAGCTCGCGGTACCATGAGAAATCCGCGGATAGTTCGTCACAGAGCGATAGCGGCGGCTACCAACTTCCGGTAGGTATTTTTTGTACGTTCAGGATTTGCCTGAGATAACCTTGCTCAACTTCTTTCTATCTGTCGTATGCAAACCTGTAGCATCGACTGATCAAATCTGCAGGACCGCGTAGCATGGTACCATTCCTCCCAATTCACTCAACAATAAGCGCGCTACAAGGGTCAATACCTTTTCCAGATCCCGCTCGTATTCGGGATCTCAAAGAAGTAGGTGGCAGCGTTATGAATTGGGAGGCGTCAAACCCATCACATGGAGCGCCGAGACCAGTTCGACCGCATTCGTCTCCCGCAGGCCCGAGGTTTGTATCCCCGCGAACCCAGGAGATAATCTCATTGGCTTCAACGCTGGATGTTGTTGATACTGCCGATGCAAACAGCTCTTGACATCAAACTTCTGAAGTCGCAACGGGCACGGAAACAACACCGACGATGACATACGGTACTAAGTTCTCTATGAGCACTTCCGTTGCTTCTACTACGACGATGTGACACCATCTACTGCAAATGCCATGGTTTTCCACCTATCCTTCGTGTGCCGAATGGCTCTGCAGCCAAGTGAACCTCCAGCTAAAGTCGGCACCTTCAAGCACAAACGCAATCATCAGTTAATTTGCAAACTATTATACTGTGACGTTGATGACCGACCTACCGTTGTGATCTAACGAGTTTTGAATCGTGTAGCAAATCCAGAGGAACAGATTCGATTGCACCATTCTCCACTCGTGGTCCAGTACGAAGGCGAGTTGGTGCAACGTCGAGATCCCCAGCTTCCTTTTGAGTATGATACTCATTGCAATGAATGACAAGAGCTCCATCAGGCCGTAAATGGCGACATTCTCGATTAATTTTGCCAGTGCGACTTGGTCGAGCGCGCGAATTTGTGGATAGTAGACCCGATTAGGAAGCTGAAACATGGAGATCACATACGTGCCTAGAGACATTCGCAAGAAGACAATGAGAAACACCATTGGAATGCCAACGACTTGACAGATACTCACTGTAAATGAATGGGATGATGACCTCCGTGAATTCGATCAGGATAATAAATTCCGTGGTGAAAAGCACTTGTGCAGTCCGTTGCACGTACTCTCTCCGCTCTTTAACCGTGAAGATTTGTCGGAGAGTTTTAAATCCGGGTGGTTTGGAGGGTACTACAGCAGGCCCAGGCACGAAAGAAGTCAGTGGTAAATTGGCCATTATCATCGTCGTAGGGAGTAGCTGGCGGCTTGTTGCTTCGACTTCTCGAGTGGCGGAGCTAAGGTCATGTACCTTCGAAGGCTTTTGACCAACGGTAGCTTCAGGTAAACGACACGAGAAATAGCGAAGTGATAAATCTTCTCTCATAACTGCATCCTCTTCCAAGATTTGGAGAGCGATCTCCACAAAATCTACTGACTTGAGAGGGTGGCTAGCAGGAATCTTTCGCAAGAGTTTCGAGATACTTACCAGAAAATGGTTTACATCTTTAATAGAAATCCAGACGAGCACGAAGTCGACCAATGTGAGCGCCATCGTTGTACTGATTGATGTGGCGTTCTGCATTGAGCTGGCCACGTACAGAGCGTTGAAAACTTCGATATTGAGGATCACCACCTGCGGCTTCAGGTCATCTTTCGTTCCCAGGAAAAAGCTAATCCAATTTTTCGTGGCAATCTTAATCACAGGAAGGAGTAAGACGTAAAATGTCTGTGCCGTAGAGCTCACGGATCGGAAACCGTATAGATAGGCAGGGTAGATGAACGTTAGAAGCACTTGGCAGGCGATTACCACGATGTAGTTGAACAGCTCTTTGCGTAGCGCCTGCTCTCGTCTTATCTTCGCTCCAAAAACAATTCCGAAACACACTACGAGACCGATAAACCAAACAGGAATCCCCACGACGAGCGTAAATGGCAGCGGGAATCCGATCTGTTCTGTCATTGTCAGCATGAAGGCAACTGCACCACCACTCGACATTAGAGATATCATGATGGCTCGCGTATTTGTTACATTTAAGCTGGGGATACTGAGATGGAGTTGTTCGATAATTGCTCGTCATGAGTGCGATCGTGAGATAGTTCCGTCCCCAGAACAAGTAGTTCGCTCGAGAACCCTTTTCAGTAGGAGCTAACGGGACACAGTCAATCAAAAGGAGGATGAAAAGACAAGGGAATGGTGACATCGCAGTGACCACACTGGCGCGGAGACTTGAAGTCGAACTCGTGTACTGTTTCAAAAGACGCATGCGAGAAACCGAGTAGTTCCCATGCAACTCCACTTGGAGATACATCCACATATCGAAAAGGGTCTTACATAATCTTCTCAGAGCTTGCATTTCGTTTCATCAATGGGATAACTGAGCTCCGAGTTATTGTTTGTTGTGGAGAGTTCTATCTTTATGGTCCATTATCACTTCCCGGACTCGGAAGTTTACAAACGCTAACCCCTCTAGCACTAAAACCGTTCTTCATTCCTCGTCAAATCCTTGTGAATATGAGTCAAGAGGTTCGCCACATCTTTCGTCGTGTTCGAAAGTTTACCGAAACTATTCAAACAGAGTTACGAGGTCACTACTCTGCTGCGCGAATTCGAAATCTACTCCACTATAGCCGAACAACATCACCGCTTCGTGTGATTTTCATCAGTATCGTTTCACCATTTCCTTGTCGTCCGGTCCTCACGCTGATAGATGTTGCCCCCATGGCTCTACCCGAAGACGGTTCCAGGGCAAACTACCTGTTTTGGGTTCGAGATTACTTGACTATCGCTCTCATGACCCGTGTCATTCTGGAGCAGTTCCAAATAACGGTGCCGGGGCTGCGTATCAACTGGCTGCAGGTGATCACAATGCCTGTCATTTCTAATGGAGGTGCTATTGCGTTCACGACAACCATGTCCAGTTTGATCGGGTTCCCATTGCCATTCGCACTGGTTGTCGGTATTCCTGTCTGGTTTATCGTGCTGGTCAATTGCTTTGTGTGTTTCTTTGGTCGAGTCCTGAGGCGGGATCCACCATTGCTCAGAGAATTGTTGAGGTCGATCGTGGTGCTGATTTTGCAAGTACTGCTCACTTTGTATACCTGGCTTATCTCTACAACTTCGTACGGGTGGGGGCATCAGGGCAAAAATTCTATGCCATGCTGCTTCCTGTCATCAAGATCATCGCCAAGAACTGGATTGGATTTTGCCTCGGCAAAAATACGACCTAATGCCGCAGATCATGATCTTCAACGTGGATGTTTTCAACGCTCTGTACGTGTCCAGCTCGATGCAAAATTCTAATTCAATCGTCACGATGCTAGAAATGATTGCACTAGATGCACTCCTGGGTTGGGTATCAATATCAAATATCGGACATCTCATGCGAGACGTGCTTGTGCTTCGGCGCAAGATACCAGATCGCCGCCCGTTCAAGATAGCAAGTTTTGCTGAAATTTCGTTGTAAATTATCGAGGAGGACCCTGAAGCACGTGAACGTCCTGTGTTACGTCACTACAGCACCACACCGATAGTTTTGAAGCGGTTGAGTACCGATGGCCCCGGTCCAACTGCTTCGGGAGTTTTATCGTCAACCATCACCAAGCAAGTTCTCCCAGTAGAACCGCCGAAAGTGTCACCTCCTACTGCGCTAGTGACGAAATTTCCATCGCTGCGGTTAGCTCCTGTCCCCACGACGATGCTCAATATTTTCACTCCCAAAGAACGTCAATGATTCCTTGAAAAAATACGCACGGGTGCTTTTTACAACCGAGTTTGTCATCCTCGTCGAGTACACGGAAGTTATCGTACCGTTCATCTTCAGTACGTCCGCAAAATATTTAGTTCACTGGTGTGAAATGATCCCAGATTTCACCATAACTTTTGTTGGTTGATGGCATAGCGATGTACTCTCTTGGTATGTATTACCTCCCGAATTACGACTACTATCCACAGATTCAGGCGTTTGAAGACACCACACTGGGAGGCCACCTCGGTAAAATCGTCATGTTCAGATTCGTCGAACTGCTTTCCCTTCTGGTGATTGGGTTCTTGATCCAGCGGATGTTCGGATTTCGATGCTGTATATGCTTTCGTTCGTACTGGATGCCAGTTGGAGAATGGTGCAGTCGAATCTGTTCCTGTAGATCTGCTACACGACCCAAAATTCTTTGGAACACAATGGTGCGTTAGTATTTAGAGGAACGGCGTCAAATGAATGCACTAATGTTTTTTGTTTTCTACTATGATGTAGGTGCTGATTTCAGCTTTGCATCCGCATGGTTGAAAAACTAGTGAACATTTTCAGCCCCGGAATTGATTTGAGTGACTGTTCACAAAGGCATTCGTGGAGGAATTGCAGCCATGGCAAGCAACGATTTCGCTGCGTCCACCACGCAGGTCACACACAAAGACCAACTGCGAGATGCAGCTAAGTTTTTGATGCAACCCCAGGGCTCTCGTCGATCGTCCAAAGTATCAGGAGTACAGACGCTGAAAAGGATTCTACTTGCCGAGCAGCAGCTTAATGGCGATTTCGGAGTGGAAATCTTCCCATTCATCACTCTCGACTGTGTCGAGCTCCTTGACCGTGCTTGATTTGTCTTTCAACGAGTTGGATGATAATTTCTGGATGCACTGGACAACCAACCTGCAAGGAACAATATGGCCGTCACTGTCAATTCTGAACCTTGCCAACAACCAGTGAGTATTTAGATGCCTTCGCAGTTATTGCATGCAATCCTGATCGTTATCACGTATATCTCGGCAGGTTTTCAGCTCGAGGACTTGAGGCGCTCGCAGCGTTTGTTGCGCAATGTCCCAACCTCCTGCAGTTGGACGTATCGCTCAACCTACTAGTATCTACCAGTAGTGGAAATGGCGCATCGGTCTGTTCGTTGCGCCCGCTGATCGATGTCCTGGACGCGAAGGACCGCAAAGCTTTGCAAGTGGTGGACCTGTCGTGCACAGGTCTCACCGATTCGTGTATATCGGAACTAATTCGGGCAGATTTCTCCAAGGAAATCATGAAGCTGTACCTCCGATCTAATGCGTTGACTGATGAGACAGCTATCATGCTGGGAAATGCACTCCCGCACATGAACATCGAGGTGCTCTCACTGGCAGGCAATACGCTTGGAAATTGTGGTGCTGCTAGTCTAGCGTTCGTACTGGATCAATCCTCTACACTGCAAACTCTCGACCTCGATGAAAATCAGGTGAGGTCACGAGTCATTTTTTACTCGGGCTGTTCCTGTGGCTTAATGGCTTTTACTCTAGATTGGACAAGATGGCATCGCGTCTTTTTACCATGCGATCAGTGGCATGGCGGTGCCGTTCCCGCTGCGCTACCTGCACCTTGGTCGAAACCCCAACGGATCGGAAGATATTCTGAAGCAAATGCATACGAAGTTGCACGAGAAAATCATCGAGACGCAATTATGCTTTGGTCCGCTTGCCAAGATAGAGCTGATGACGACGCTCACATTGAACGGTAGCAAGGTTAAGCGAGACATTTTGCTTGAATGCTGTTTAACAGATCTCTATGTCCATGTCGTCACGAGAACTCTTCGAACGTCGTCCAGGTGGGAACTACTGGAAGTGCTTGACTTAAGTGGAAATGAGATCGGTGAGAAGGGCGTGTACGAGATCGGTCTGTTCCTGGCGCTGCAGCCTCCACTACGAGTGCTCAATATGTCAAGCAACTTGATCACAGGTACGAATTCGTTGCTACATTCCCAGACATTCTCGATAACCTATTGATTTACACTTGGCAGATAAGGCAATCACTGGACTAGCGGATGGTATCGAGCCAAACACGAAGCTTCAAGAATTACTTCTCGACCATAACCAGATCACGGATGCTGGGGCGAAGCAGCTTTACCTGCAAGCTTTTAAGGCAAACCAACAGCGTCGGATCCGGCTCAGTGTGGGTAATTCACTGACCTCGGAATGCAAGGTCATGCTCGCAGCAATTTCACAAGCTCATGACCTCCGTAAGCGCTTCGCTAAGGAATTTGCTGGCGAGGAAAAGCTCGACTTCAGCGGGAGGGCATTACGTCAGTATGGAGCTTCTGCAATCATCGAGGAGCTTGTGGCGACACCGACCTCGAAATGCCGGTCAATCGATTTCTCGCGAAATGGTCTAGGTGATGAGGGGCTCAAGCTGTCGCCCAGCTATTGCGGTCGTACCCACACCTCGAAGAACTTGATGTGAGCTTTAACGATATCGGAGACGAGGGGGCCTTTATGCTCGCTGAGGCTCTGGCAGAAAATTCTACCTTGTCATCGTTTTCGCTGCACTCAGTGGCCGAGGGATCTCAGGCAAAGACCAAGCTATCGGAAAAGGGTTGTGTCGTCTTGCACAAGCCATTCAGAGTCATAAAGCGTTGGCAAGAATCGACTTGCGGACAACATCACCTCCCCGACAGTGGTGCACGGATATGTGGAAATGTTACACCGGAACCCATCGATTCAAAAGTTTAACGGCACTGTCACCGCAGTTTTTTGGCGCGGTACGATGCATGAACGAGAGCTAATATTATGCACGACTTCTATTGGTGGTGTTTCGCTTTCGAGTTGTTGTGAACAACGTCACCGCGAACACCAATATAATGGTAAGCCTTCGCCGTGTATGGCATCGTTTCTACAAGCTCTGCGAAAGTTTGCAAGTGGAACTGCGTGGACACTACTCTCCTGAGCGCATGCAGAATCTCAATGAGTACAGCCACACGACTTCGACACTTTGGTCGCTTTTGGTGTCCACAGTTTCGCCCTTCCCGTGTTTGCTACTTGTCATCGCTATCGATTGTACTCCGATGGATCCACCCGAAGACGGTTCCAGCGCCAATTATTTTTCTGGGCTCGAGATTGCTTATCAATTGGCCTCATGACGCGTGTGATCCTCGAGCAATTCAGAATCAGCGTGCCAGGTCTTCACATCAATTGTCTCCAGGTCATTGCAATGCCAGTCATTTCCAGTGGAGGTGCTGTTGCGTTCATGATTGCCATGGCAAGTGTCATTGGTTTCCCTTTACCTTTGCACTGGTTATCGGGATCCCAGTCTGGTTCATCATCCTGATCATTTGCTTCGCGTGCTTCTTTGGCCGAGTTTTGAGGCAAGATCCGAAATTGTTCAACGAGTTGAAAACCAGCCTCGTCGTGCTCATTTTGCAGGTGCTGTTCACGTTCGTTTATCCTGCTTATCTTTATGGCTTCGTCAATGCAGGGGCATCAGGACAGAAATTATATGTCATGGTGCTCCCTATCATCAAACTCATCGCTAAGAACTGGATTAGCTACCTCATGGGCAACAAGTACGATCTCATGCCGCAGATTATGATCTTTAACGTGGACGTTTTTAATGCGCTATACGTGTCGAGCTCAATGCAAAACTCGAGCTCCATATCGACGATGCTAGCGATGATTACTGTCGATGCAGTCCAGGCGTGGGTATCGATATCGGACATCGGTCACTTTATGACAGATATTGCTAGGCTACGGCGCAAAATTCCAGTTGACCATCCACTACATCCGGCAAGCTTCGTTGAAATCGCGCTACAGATCATCAACGAGGACTCTCAAGCGACAGCTCACCTTGCGAAGTGCCGCTACAGTTCTCCACGTTCAATTTTGAAAGCCCGTTGCTCGAGTGACCACAGTGTGAGTTCTGTCGGCGCATCTGCAGACATCCCCACAATGCCAAACCGGCGAGTAATTCCAGTTGCCACAGCAAACCCAACACTTCCAGTAGCTGCGGCTGAGGCGTTTACACCATCGCACCAAGACGACTCGGCAAAGCCGGGTGATCTCATGGGAAATGTTTTCTCTCCAAAGGAACGATTGCAGTTTGTGCAGAAGACTGCACAAATCCTTTCACGACGGAATTCGTCATCCTTGTCGAGTACACGGAAGTCATTGTCCCGTTCATCTACAGTGAGTATCGTAGCTTTATCTCAGCGATATACTTCATGGACTTACATGTGCTGCTGTGCTCTCAATCTTTGTTGCAGCAATGTATACGATCGGCATGTTTACCTACCCAATCGCGCGTACTACCCGCAATTGGATGGTCTTGACGACAAAGGTCTCAGGAGTAAACTTGGCAGCGTTGCCACGTTTGGAATGGTGGAGTTACTCACTGTTAGTGATTGGATACATCATCCAACGTCGTCTAGGTATTTCAATGTTACGACTACTTTCATTTGTGCTGGATTGGAGTTGGCGCTTGGTGCAATCGAACTTGTTCCTGTGGGTTTTTACACGATCACGAACTCACTGGAGCACAATGGTATGTATGAGAGAAGACAATTCATCTGAGAGTTTGCGTGATGATCTCATATTTGCTCCTGTGATTTCTGCAGGAGCGGACTTTAGTTGGACGTTCAGCTGGCTGAAGCAAAAGCATACGCTGGGAATTTGATGCTCTCTCATCCGCAAAACACTCCCGAAAAAGAGCACAATCAACACTTGAGGTTCGCGTCCACTTTGCATAAATACATGGCAGCTCAACATTGAGCTGTTTTTGGGATTGCTTTCGGTGTTCTTGTCTGCCGTCCACCTTCATCATTCTTGTCACCATTGCTTGTCTCTTAAAGCTGAAAAAGTACCAAGAAAATTTTGGCGACAATCATGGCGATACCAACCATCAGTGAGCGCTTGCGAAGATCATTCCATCGATTCATCCACAAATGGGAAGCAATTCAAGTCGAGTTGCACGGACATTACTCGGTACAGCGATTCACAGCAATGCACGGGTATAGTCTGTCGACCACCTTCATTCGCGCGACACTGGTGCTCCTAATAACGCTATTGCCAAGTCTGCTCCTGGTGGCCTTCATTGACGCGATGCCTCTTGTTGCCCCGGAGAGAGGCTTGTCACACAGCGCTACGGCGTGGGTCCGTTTCGTATTCACGGGCTTTGTGTACACGCATTGCGTCATGGAGCAAATTCGCCTGTACAGCCCCAAACTCAATCTGGAAGCGTCTGCCGCGGCGTATATCTCGCTTGCCACAGCTTGTCTCACCAACGCTATGGCTCTGGGTCTGTCAGCTCTGATCTGCTGGCCCCTGCCGTTCGCAACACTCGTACTGTCGGGGCCCTGGCTCGGGTTCATGACATTTTTCTCTTTAAAGTGTGTGGATCCCACATCCGCGCGAATCCGGAAGCTTATAAAGACGTTAAGCAGCTCGCGGCAGTCTGTGGCAGTCAGATCTCGATGGTGTTCGTCTACACGGTCCTTACCACAATCTTCACTACCTTGTCACCGGCGTACCAGCCCGTATTTTCACTGTTAATTCCAGGCTTTAAGGTGGTGCAGAAGAATATACTGTGCCGAATTCTCAAAGACTGCGACGATACGAAGCCACAGGTGGTCATTTTCAACGTCGAGATTTTCAACGCACTGTTCATTTCGTCGTGCATGCAGAATGCACAGTCCATTGCTACAAGTATCACCCTGATTACTGTGGACTTCTTGCAGGCAGCGATTTCGCTCTACGACTTGAATTCCATGATAAATGGCGTTAAGAACACCATGGACAAGATAGGTGTCAACACCAATCAGTTGATCGAGGTAGGTGCTCTCATAATGAAGAAATATCCCGCCACAGCAAACCGCCGATCGTTGGTAAACAATCGAGGCCCTCGCGGATGGGAAATCAGTTCAGCATCCAGTTTTGTCGGGATCGGTCCGAAGGTGAAGCAGGTGGCTCCGACAGCGAACACACAGCTCGACAAAGACGAACTGTCAGTTCTTCAGTCGAAGCAAGACAAACAGGGATTGTCATTGCCCAATGTTGGTCCAACTGAAAAATTTGACGCTCTCACCGCCTCGCTCAGCATCAGGCACAACTGAAGATATCGGAACAGCTCTCGACAGTCTCACATCTCAGGAGCACTATCGGTTGCTAAAAAGGGCGTTGCAGGTGCTGTTTCTCACCGAATTTCTGTTGCTCATCGAATTCACCGAAGTGTTGATTCCCATCATGTACAGTAAGTCACTACCGCCCTGCACGTGGATCACATTAAGTTTTCTAACAGCTTTGTCTCCTTTTGCTAGGCTTGTATTTAGTGATCTTGTATCACTGGCCCAATCGCCAATTCTATCCGCAGCTAGCTGACCTCACGGAAGCAGAGTTGTGGAGTATGGTCGGCAGCGTTCTGACCTACGGGATGCTTGAACTTGTGTCGCTGGTCGTTCTCATCTGTGTGCTCTACCGAACGACATTCCGCCACCCTATGCAGCAATTGGCCTTCGTGCTGGAGCGCGAATTCCAAATGGTGCAGCCCAAACTTATTCTCTGGGTTATCCTCACACTGCAGTCCACGCTGCCACATCTAGGTACGAAATGCAAGATAAAAACTTTGTCATAGTCGAGTGGTGATACTGACAGATATCCCTGAGACAGGCGCAGACTACACCTTCAAGTTCAAATGGCTACACCATCACAACGCATAGTCTGGTAATTATTTTCAAGTATACCGTTTATGTATACTATACATCTGTTCGCATATAAATACTATATAACCGTCATATCAAATCTATCATATCACATTGCAGGTCATGGCAGCACCAGCACCAGAGCGCGGCTTCGAGTTCCGTCGGGACCTGGAGTTGCTCGTCCACAACGGCGTGCTGTCGTCGCGTAGAGAGGCTCAGCGTGTCCGCTTCCGTCCTGGCGTCTTGTCGTCCTCGGAGCCTGCGGACGTTCAGCTGCAGCAACGCACCAAGAAGAAACTGGCGAGAGCTTTGCGGTCCTTACAAGATGACTTTGGGGCGTCTTTGGAGCTCACACAGGACGCTCTGGGCTACGCTAATTCATTAGAGGACGCTCTGAGCTTCTTAGCGCTGCAATACTCAAGTGAAGATCTCCCACCGATGCTTCGAGCGCTTCCGACAAAGCTTCCGACTGGGAAAGAGGCGGATCAAGACACTGGAGAGCTACTGGCGGAGGTGAACACTCCTATACAAAAGGAGCAACAGGTGAAGACAGTGGAGGAGGAAGTTTCAGAGCTGAAGGAGCAGGTGGTGGAGAGCTGGGATCAAGTGGAAGAGGAGGAGCAGGTGAAGCCACAGGACAAGAAGCAGACGGAGGCGCTGTCCTGGACCCAGCAATATGTGCTGAACATGGCTGCTAGAGAGGAGGAGCAGGCTCGACGAGAGGCGGAAGTGACGCCAGAAGAACGGGAACTACAGGAGTTGGAGAGGCAGTACAATGAACTGGCGGCGGCGCTGCGACGACTGAAGGAGAGGAAGAGCAAGAAACGAGCAAAGAGTGGAGATAAACAGAAGACTCGAGAGCTGAATGAACAGATGCAGGAAGTACGGCGTCAATTGTTATCACGAGGATGGCGAGACCCTATGCAACCGCAGCAAACAAAGGAGAAGACAAAGGAGAAGACACAGAAGAAGACGCAACCTATGAAAGACACGACGGCTACTGTAAAAGTGACGAAAGGTCCCACTGCTCTGCCTCAGACTTCAGTTGATAGGTCGCTAGAAGATGCGGACGACGAGCTACTTTCTCTAGCGCTTGGAATAGGGGAAGTCGAAGACGATGCGCCGGTTAAAGACAACGAAGCAGATGTGAAACACGATGCTACCGAGGTAGAAAAAACGGTAGAAGAACCCGCTGCTGCAGAACAGACTGAAGGAAATGATGATGGAGATGGCGGTGGCTTGTTTGGGCTTTGGAAGATGCCGAGTCCACGGTAGTAAATGCCGACGATATCAAGAAGAGTGCTGCTGTCGACACCGCTGCTCTCATTGCTGCCCAGGCAGCGGCACAGCTTGCGGAGGCAAAGGGGAAGAAGGGTAAAGGAGGCAAAAACAAGAAAGGCCGCAATATGCTTAAGGCCCAGGCGGCAGCGGCTCGCCGCCCAGGCACAAGCCGCTGCTGCAGCCCCTGGACAGGTAAATCTCCACGTGATCATCTGGAACAGCACTGCCGCAAGAACGGGTTGCAGAAGCCTCAGTTCAAGAAGTTGCAACGGACCCCAGTTGGAGGTCAATTGTATTCAGTGGTTCTTGGCAATAAGACACGTGGCAAACAGGAGATTAATGTGCGAGATGCCGGTGATGCTGCGCAAGGATACGACTCCATTTCTGATGCGAAAGACGCTGTAGCGACTAGCGCGTTGTACGAGCTAGCACCTGATCTGCCGCTGTATCGTGTACTCCCGCCTGTGTACCGAGATATGTGGCAGCGTTGGGTTAAGGAGCGACAGGAAGATGAGGCCGCTGCCGCAGCTGCAGATCGGGACGAGCACGATGATCTACTTGACAAGATCTTTTGCACGCTTCCTCCCGAGATCGCAGAGAAACGTGCTGTCGTCGAGCCACCAGCACCAATAAATCAACCTTCAGCAGCTACCAAGGGTGATACCCGTAACAGCGATACCTTAGAGGATTGGAGTGTCGATGATTGGGACGCTGATTTATCAGATGAAGATGGTGAGGCGGCTACAAAATCTGCGAATAATAACATCACGGCAGAAGGAAATACTTCTTTGATAAATGAGCTGGAAGTAGAGAAGGAGAGTGAGAGCGACCGACAGGCTGCATTAGAGCTATCTCGTCAGCTTCGGGAGCAGCTTGAGAAGCGTATGCGTTCCGGTGCGTACCGTTTAAAACTTCCCCAGCGTGAAGGACTGCCGATTGCGTCGTTCAAGAAGCAAGTTATCGAAACTTTAACCCACCACGATGTGATCTTAATCTCGGGCGAAACTGGTTGTGGCAAAAGCACGCAAGTCCCGCAATTTTTGCTGGAGGACCTGCTGTTCTCGGAAGCTGGAGGTGCACGTGGGCAGATTGTGTGCACTCAGCCACGGCGGCTGGCAGCTATCAGTCTGGCAGAACGCGTGTCAGAGGAACTAGGTGAATCTGCTATGGGATCGGGTGACTCACTTACAGGTTTTCAGATTCGCCTAGAGACGCGTATGACTCGCCGCACACGCCTTCTGTTTTGTACGACTGGTATTTTGTTACGAAAGCTGCAGGATCCTCGCACGCTCGGTGAGGAGATAAGTCACGTGATTGTGGATGAGGTACATGAGCGTGATCTTCAGAGTGACGTACTGCTGGCCATGCTGCGTCAGTTTTTAACAGAGGGCAACGCGGCTCGACGGCGCAAGTTTGGCGGGACGTTGCCTCCGCTAAAAGTTATCCTCATGAGTGCGACCCTCAATGCCGCGAGTTTCCAGCAATATTTCGGAGGTCGCGCGGTGTGTCCGATGATTGAGGTTCCTGGTCGCACCTTCCCCGTGGAACAATTTTACTTGGAAGACGTGCTGGAAAGGACCCAGTTTGTCGTTGATGAAGAGTCCCCAGCTTATGTTCCAGCGGATGACAACGGTGGAGCTAAGAACTCGACGCAGATTACGATATCGGGTCGCGGCGGCACGTCGTATACCCAACAGATATCATGGTCCTCATCAACGGGATCGTCATCTAAGGCAACAATCAAAGAGACACAGAGCATGCTAACCGAGAAGTATAGCGAGTCAACACTTCTTGCTCTCGACCGTATCGATCCATCTGTGGTGAATTACGAGCTCATTCAGGCACTTCTGGAGCACCTTGTGACAGATACTGACCTGCTGTCGTTATCAAAGAACAATTCCGGACAACACAAGAGCGCGTCAGTGCTGGTGTTCCTCCCAGGTCTTCAGGAGATCACCACGCTGCTGGATCTCCTTGAAGGTAGTCGTTTGCTGCGCCATGATCCCGGCGGTCGCGAATTCGAACTGCTCCCGTTGCATTCATCGTTGTCAGCTCAGGAACAACAGCGCATCTTCCGACAACGTGCCGGTGTCGTACGCGTGATTGCAGCGACTAACATTGCTGAGACGTCTTTGACAATTGATGATGTAAAGGTTGTGATCGATGCGGGTCGTGTCAAGCAAATGAGTCACGATGCGCAGCGTCGCACAAATGTATTGGAGGAGATTTGGGTTGCTCGTGCCAACGCTAAGCAGCGCGCAGGACGAGCAGGCCGTACGAGTGGCGGCACATGCTTTCGCCTCTTCCCGCAGTCTGTCTTCCGCTCTGTCATGCTGGAGCAGCCTGTGCCTGAGATCAGACGCGCACCATTGACATCTCTCTGCTTACAGATCAAAACTTTTGGTGCGGGTGTCAGTGACCAGGTTGATGGTTGCGGTGAATTCCTCCGTGCATGCATCGACCCGCCCGACGATGTCAGTATCCAAGACGCGTTGGAGGAACTTTTTGAAATTGGCGCGTTAAACCGCGAGGACGAGGCGCTCACAAAGCTGGGTGCACACTTAGCTCGATTGCCAGTGGATGTAAAAGTTGGTAAACTTCTTTTGCTTGGCGCGCTCTTCGGTGTATTCGATGCGGCTAGCACGTGCGCTGCTGTGCTGGAGACTAAATCACCTTTTGTGGCACCCTTCGGCCGTCAAAATGAGATGAAACAAGCTCGCCAAAGTTTCGCAGTCGGCGCCAGTGATCTGCTAACTGACGTGAATGCATTTGAGGCGTGGCGTTATGTTGTGCATCACGCCAAAACTGGGGGCGTTAGCGAGAAGGGTTTTGTCGCCAATATTTCCTGAGTCATCGAGCATTACGAGAGCTCAGCAAGCTTAAGCGTCAATTCCGAGGGCTTGTGGTACAGCTCGGTTTTCTGCCGCCCACTGAAACCACACTAGGTGATGAGCGGATGACTCTCCAGCAGCTGGCAACGATATCCGCCGTGTTGTATGCCGGACTAGCCCCGAATTTGGTGCATGCTGAGCCGCCATCAGGGAACGCTCCCAAGCGTGCTGTGCTTCGCGAGCGTGACCACAACGTTGTCGTGGTGCATCCGGGCTCGATCAACTACAAGGTGGGAAATTTCAACGCAAGCAACTTCCTAACGTACGCAGTGAAGCTACACACGTCGCAGGTGTATTTGCCAGCCTCCAGTCTCGTGCTCCCATTAGCTGTGTGCCTGTTTAGCCATGCGCTCGAGCCGTTACCACAGCTACGACGCAAGGACAAGAATGGTAACGAGACTATCAGCCTACGCATAAACGACTGGGTGCTTTTCCAGTCGTCGTTCCGCTCGGCTGTGTTGTTACAGGAAATGCGCGACGTGGTTCGCGATGTTATTGATGGTAGCCTTCAAGCCCCGCCGTACGCGCGTGGTCCGAATGCCGAGTGCGAAGCACAGAAAAGTGCGAGAGAAGAAATTGTTGGCGTACTGCGCGTGCTCTTCCTGGCTGAGTACGAGGAACGTGACCCCAAGAAACTGCTGACAAATCAATTGAGTGTGAACGCAGCCCGTGCTAGTGCATGATTGAGATACCAATCTAGATGCGAACGACACCTTCAAGACAAATAGACTACATTTACTGGACTGGAATCTTACGCAAACGTACTGATTGTGAGCTTGGGCAGTTACAGCGCTTGCAGCAGGGCCTCTAACGCCAGGAAATATGACGACAAGATGGTGGCAATTGGTGACGGAACTACTGCTTTTTATCGCGGATACATCCCGCATCGTTACACGCCCTAAACATTAGCTGTTCTCTCTCTCTCTCTCTCTCTCTCTCTCTCTCTCTCTCTTTCTCGCATATGGGTAAGCCCGATTTCATGACTTTGATGGCGGCACCAGCACGCAGCACTAGTATCAAGCAGTACAAAAGGGTGTTCAAAGAAAACAAATGCCTACTAACTGCGCTCAGATTCTACACCAGCTCTGGGTGCTACCAATTGAAGACTACGATCAAGTGTACGCCGCCGATAAGTGGGTCCCGTTTTAATTTTTATCAAGCCGTAGCCTCGGTGAAGCTAAGGCACCAAGCACATCTGCTTCGAGTCTACTGATGGGTCTGAAGCCTAACGTAGTGAGTGTGTGTTGATAGATAGTCGAGTAGTTTGCACGGCCT
This sequence comes from Phytophthora kernoviae, assembly GCA_008080845.1. Taxonomy (NCBI): domain Eukaryota; phylum Oomycota; class Peronosporomycetes; order Peronosporales; family Peronosporaceae; genus Phytophthora; species Phytophthora kernoviae. Next base: position 199,537 of record VKKV01000443.1, on the reverse strand, counting down.
GGACTACAGCGAGAACTGGGTAGCCATGTACAGCGCCCAGGAGAGCGAGAGGCCATCCATCATGGTGCACGTGTTGAGCTTCACCATGGCGTCGGCCTTGTTCAATCGCGCATAGTTGAGATACAGCAGCGACAGCCACGGGTTGGCCACGTCGTTGGTGGTCACGATCGTCGTGTTGGAGAGGATGTTCACCCACTCCTCCCTCACGAATGTTGACGTCCGCACGTACTCGGTAATTGGAGTGATAGGCAGCATCTGGATGCCGTGGATGGCGTATTCCTCAGCGGAGAACCACGTTGCGTAGTCAGCTTTGTTGTCGAAAAGGATGCCGGGTACCATGTTGGGGCGGAACGCTGCGGGGTGGATGGTATTCGAGCTGTCGAAGAGGAAGTATGTCTGGATTGTGCGCACGCTGATCTTGGTCATGAGGCGACCGATGGCTCTCATGCGTGTGTGGTTCGTCGTTTGTCCAAACAATGCCATGCTGTACGCGAGGTTGATATCCTCGGACGTAGACTCTTCATCCTTACCATCTCCCAGTGATGTCATGCCGTGTGAGTACGAGTGCCCTCGGTACCAGTCGAAGCTGCGGAACTTAGGGAAGTACGGGTCATCACGCGATGGAGAGGCGACGTCACGCAGTAGCAGTCGCGTCATGTTGTTTAACTCTCCGATCCGCGACCAAGTCGGGTGCAAGTAGTTGATCACTGAAGCCATGTGCACCCAGTAGCCGTAGTGATAGTGGTGGTCGTTGTACACGGTGTTGCCGAAATCAGCATTCATGTCTCCCGTCACAAACCCCTCAGAGCTCACGACGCCACCCATGACGGTATCGTACTTCAGCTTATACTTCCAACTGTTGTCCAGGAACGGAGCGATGGCGCTCTCAAGCTTAGTCACACAGCGGCGCAACAAAGAGACATCCGTGCCCACGATTACGGGGTCATTCGCCATCAGACACAGTGAAGCATACTGCTGTACCAGCTTTCCTGTGAAGTAGTAGCTGCCGTCCGTCGCCACCGTCCACGTGCTTTGAATATCCTTGCGCAGTTTCGTGAAGAGATCCTGACTCACGGCAGCGGCTTTCGTTAGACGACTTCGTGGGTAGTGGGTCACGGGAATGTTTCGCGGCTCGGTAAAAATCCAAGCAGGTGGGTTCGTCAGCGTGGTGAATGCCTTCATGGCTCCTCGCGTGGCAGAATACATTGCAACTCCGTCACCTCGCTCACACTAGCCGCGACGAGCGATTTGGTGTGGTGGTCCTGCGCATAGTGAAGCAGACCCTTGGAGCAGTCTCCCTCGGTCTTCCACTTGAACGAGTACTTTGAATCACTGGCGATATCTACATCTCCGCCGGTGACGATGCAGCTGCTGTATTTATCCTGCGCTGTCGACTGGGTAGCATCAAGTTTTACTGAAATCCGCAGTACACCGTCGAACGGAGTAACACCCTGCAGGATCATGCTGGAAGCAAGCTGAAGCTGAATTCCGGCGGTGTTTGGATGCGATGACGTCGGAACAACATGGAGCCACCAGTTCTGCCCACTAACCGAGACGATATTGAACTTTGTTCCGGAGTAGAGAGTGCCGATACTGGCAGGAGCGCCATTGATCGTATCGATCGGAGCTTCGAGAATAATTTCAGGGTAAGTCCCTGGTAGATGGTGGTGAAGTACGCCATTCCACTCACCATGTTTGATTTCATCGTCCCCGACGATGATGGTGCTTGAGCTGTACAGTGACTCCCAGGTCTGTCCAATTGACCACCTGCATATCTGGAATCGAAGTGTTGAACTCGGTAGCGGTGAATTGGATTTCATTACGCTTTGGGTGTGCATAGTATTTCGCGACACCATTGTTCATGCCACCGAAGAACCGATTCCGGTAAGGGTAGCTGAGCGCGAAACCGTAAGCACCTGAGGACTCGACGCTCACAGCAAACGGGTTGGGCCAGATAGGTCCGGTCGCATTCGTAGTCGTGTCACACGTGACGAGGTTGCCCCACCAGGAGTTGGTGGGCACTGGTCGACTGCGTACCGTATCGAGATGACGCGGTTTGCAAAACGTCGATTGCTCCGACGTCGTATTGATGATCTGTGCCGGGGACGGGAACCCGCCACTAGGGTCCCACGAGTCCTTTTGTGCATGAACAAGGAGGTTATCTCCTCCATACAGAAGCTGGGTGCACAATCCTGCTAAAAGCAGAGCGGTACGACGAGAGGCGAATGCCCTCGTGCTTGAGGAAGATTTGGGCTGTTGGATGTTCATCGCTAGATGAGATGAGAACTGAGCACTGCCGTGACGCTAGCTGTCATCAGAATCTGCATCTCATTTCGTACCCCCACAACGAAAGAGATCATTGGATATGCTTCGTCGCATGCCACCTAAGCCATGAAAAGGGGATGAATGCTGCAAATAATGTTGTTAGATGCACCAAGATGGCTGCCTTCTGTCGGTCGGTCCCAGTCGCACACTCGGGCATTTTCCGTCCAAAATTACAATGTTTGCAGCTCGCGAACTTGCTGTGGTGTTGTCACGCTGACTATGTCACATTGAAACGACTATCGGCGACCGAGAATTTGTTGCGATGAGCAGCATCCCGCAATCTCCTGGGAACGTTCATGAACTAACGGACGCATTGCTCAACTCAGTTCAACGTCTGCATTGTGTGTATATATAAGGAATGAATATCTCGTGTGTATATCACTGATAAGGTCAAAGTTTGGCCTTACCACTGACTGGCAATGCATTTGCGCTTTGCCACAGACACAACTTCAACTTTGCAGTTCTTATTGGCATCTCTAAATCCACCAATGAAATGTCTTTATTATACCTGATGTTTCATTTTCACCAATCATATCTCTTTTGACCTCCCAGAATAAAAACGCGAGTTGTGTCTAAATTTCTCTTGCATTCAGTATAGGGCCGTCTTTAAAACGGGAAACCCACAGATACATAACGCGGTCCACCCACGCCAGCCTGAGAGGATCTTGCCGGTTTGGTTTAAGAGCGCGCCCCCTGGACCTCCTTCCGTGTTTAACGATGAGCGAACACGTGGCAGACGGCGCCAAGCCGCCAGTTAGTGGCAAAGACCCCTCTATTAAGCTCACTGTGGACGAGGAGATCGCTACCGTTACGACAACTGCCTCTAAGACCAAGAAGAAGGAGGAGATGCGCAATGAAAGCACGGGGATTACAGTGGGGGACTCGGAACATACGTTGTCAGATGTATGTAGAGAAAAAACGTTTACTTTGAGAAGTTGATGAGGAAACTGAATTTATGTTTTATTTTTTTCTTAACAGGGCAAAACGATTCATTATTCGGCGGAAAGAATCATTGGCAATGGATCATTTGGAGTGGTGTTTCAGGTACCTAAATAGTTGCAGTGCTTAGAGAATTCTCGAGTTGACGACTTAAGTGAATTTATTTTACCAGGCAACAGTGGAAGAAACGAGCGAGATTGTTGCCATCAAGAAAGTGCTTCAAGACAAACGCTTCAAGGTTAGAGAACCTTTTTTCTTATATATTTGTAGCTGTGACTTATCTCTTTACTACTACTATTTTTATGCAGAACCGTGAACTGCAGATCATGAGGCAACTCCACCACGTCAACATTGTGCAGTTAAAACACTGCTTTTATTGCAACGGAGAGAAACCGGATGAGTTGTATCTAAATCTGGTCCTCGAGTACATTCCTGACACAGTTTACGGAGTTGCACGCCAGTTGCAGAAGGCCAAGCAATACATGCCCATTGTGCTGGTCAAGATTTACATCTACCAGATTTGCAGGGCTCTGGCGTACATTCACTCGACGGGCATCTGCCACCGCGACATCAAGCCCCAGAATCTGTTGCTAAACCCCAGGTCGCACGTGGTTAAACTCTGCGACTTTGGTAGCGCTAAGGTGCTACAGAAGAATGAGCCAAATGTTTCGTACATTTGCTCGCGGTACTACCGCGCTCCAGAGCTCATTTTCGGCGCCACGGATTACACCACCGCTATCGGTAATTTTTTTAGATACTGCTCGTTGCAATGGAAAGTGTGCTAACCGGAAATGATTTTATTTTGTGCTTAGATGTTTGGTCACTGGGTTGTGTGTGTGCTGAGTTGTTGCTGGGACAGCCGTTGTTCCCTGGTGAGAGCGGCGTAGATCAGCTGGTGGAGATCATTAAGGTTCTGGGCACCCCACAGCGCGAGGAGATTGAGGCAATGAACCCAAACTACACGGGTTTCAATTCCCGCAGATCAAGGCACACTCTTGGAGCAAAATTTTCCGCTCACGAACCCCTCCCGAGGCTATCAATTTGCTGTCAAGATGCTAGTCTATGACCCGAAGAAGTAAGATGTCGTGGAGTTGCCGAATTACTGGTCCTGGGTATGCTAATTGGGCTGTGATTTTGTGTGTGATGATATTTAAGCCGTGTGAAACCGTTGGAAGCTGCTGCTCACCCGTTCTTCGACGAGTTGAGGCAAGAAAATCTCAAGCTGCCAAATGATGTCCCCGCGCCGGAGCTCTTCAATTTTACATTGCAAGGTACGCCATTCAATAGAGCCGCTCTGCATTCCCTACCATTTTATCGTATCGTGCGTGTAACATTGTGCTGGTACAATTTGTGCAGAGCTTTCGCAAGTGGATGTAAGTACGCGCGAGATTTTAGTCCCACCCATGAACGGAACTCTACCAATTGGCCTGTCTTAGAGGACGGCTCGTGGCCCGATGCCGCAGCGCGTGCAGCTTCCTAAAATTGCTTAGTAACGAAGCAAAACATGGGAATGCCAAAGACACAGCGATCGAGATGACCAGGGTGAAACAAAATGTATTTTGCTTGTATCTTTTGCAGGGCCAGTGGCAGCCATGCACTCGCCGGTTGTTCGCGCTACACTATTTCGTTCCCCATGCAGTCTCGGGTTTCCGTTGTGTTCGTGCTCTACCTAGAAAGCAACAGCTTCTCGAGTCGTCTCATAAGGTGAGAATATTTGTGGTGGAAGTATCAGTGCTACTGGCCTCTTGAATACTAGCAAGGGGGTGAACTGGTATGTGACCAAGCAGGCGAGCCTCTGGGCCATTACGAAACCCTGCGGAGGTGTGAAGCCGTCGATCTTTTGCTGAGTGAAGCAACAGTCAAAATGTAAGTCACCGTGAGTCTGTGAGCAAATTGAAATCGCTACACGAGTATCGTGAAACGCACCTCCGTTTTGCGTGATAGGCAGCATGAGATCTAAGCTCGCCCGTGACCTGCTTGCATCGCTCAGTCCTAGCGACGTTTGTGGACGGACCTGCGCTTTTCAGCTGCTTTGGCTTGTTGAAAATTTTCTTCCCACTCCTTCTTGGTGTTTTTGATGTCCTGAAAACATTCAGGCACACGTACCACGCGCGTTAGTGTCAGCAGCACTCATTCATGGCAACCACCAAACATACATTTCGAATAAGTTCCAGCGATACTTCATTCTGCAAAATGAGCTCTGTCAGCTCCACATCGATCAATGCAGACTCGTCCAGCAGCTGTGAAAAAAATGTTATGAGCAACAATCTTGACGAAAACGCCACATTCAAAGAAACAGCATTGCCGCTCCAATATACCTCCGAATGAGAAAGACGTTGGGGTCACGCATTCCACCATCATGATTCCTTGCACTATTTGTTTCGACGTCATCATCAGGAACTCGTGGAGATTTTAGTGCGTCGAGGGACTCTTCACTCTCCTTTGTTTGGCGCAGCAGCATTTCTCTCAGTCGTGCATTTTCTCGTTGCAAACTAGCATTTTGTTGCTGAAAATGGTATAACATTGCTGTTAGGACGAACATCAGATCATGTATCATGGAACCATGTCACTCGCTGGGAGAATGATACCTCTAGCGATTTCACGCGTTTTGTTTCAAGCACACGACTGGAGCCTGGCGTACTTTCGAAAACGGCAAGCTTTTTCTTCAAGTCCTGGATTTGACCTTGCAGAATGGGAATATTGTTATTCTCGGTCTGAAGTTGTTTGTTCTCTTCCATGAGCGAATCGCTGACTGCATCCAGCTGATGATTCTTGTATTTTGCCAATGATTCCTACCATTATCATAGATTCATCAACCACATACATAAGAACTTATTGGCAACAGAGCCATCATGCAAGCGCTCTTACCATCAGTACTTCGATGTGTTTGAGCAACTTCCGGATTGTGGTGTTGGGGTCCGACGGATCCACGCCCAAATGGGATGTTGAAGTAGATGATGCTAACTGTAGTTTCGTCAGGTCTGCTGTGATTGTCGACTTCGCGGCTTCAATTTCAGAATCGATACCTTCGTTCCCTGCCAGTGGATTAGCACTACGCATTTTCTCAACAAAACCGGATGCTGCTGGAGGAGAATCCAAATCTTCTCCTACATCAATAGCTTTCTCCGCGCTTAGTGGGGATGCTCTGCCAGCGGCCATATATTCCAGTAGAATCGGATTATTGTTGAGAAAGTCATCGCGGAATAACCGAACATTTCCGCGGGGCATGAGACCACTCGCGAAAGGGTCGACACCTAGTACAAAACATGCTACGTCAGTTCCGGCGCAATAAGGTGCGGGTATTTCTAGAAGTGGGCCAACTGCTTACCATTCATTTTCCTACTGTCTGGCAAAGTTGTAGTCAGGGCCCCTCTCGCGCCAGCAGCAGGGGCTGTAAATGGTCGCGCACCGATAAATTCATTATTGCCAAGTCGTGGTTTTCGCGTGAAGAGGCGAAGAATTCTTCAGTCAGATCTTTATCAAGCTGTGTGATGTGGTCGCCGTCCAACGTCTTGAGTCGCGGAAGCATGCGTACCACCCGGAATTTGTACCCCTCGGCGTTGCTTGAACACGGATTTCCACCTAAATCCAACGATCGGAGCTGCCGCACAACATTGGTGACAACACATTCACAGCAATAAATTTTGACAGCGCTCTTCAATACCTTCAAGAGACTCCGACATGTATGCAATGCTGCATCAAGATCTGCAATTTGATTCCCGTACACTGAAATCGTATTGAGCTTGAGTAGTTTGCGCAAAGGAGATATCTCCACGATCTATAGCCCAAAATAATGGCAAGAAAATTAATACAGTATCTAGTTTGCTTCTACTATATCTCAATCGCAAACCTGGTTGTTGGCAATGAACAACTTCTCAAGACCAGAGCACTACATCAATAAGCAGCGAAATGAGCACACAGACTACTGAATCAAGGCCACTAAAATTCACTCCTAACCTGCAAATTCTCGAGAGACTTGATCCGATTGAAATTCATATTGAGCTGTACAGAAGCAGCAGAAATTATCAGTGTGAAGACTCAAAAGTTCATCTCGTAGTTGGTCTAAAAACCAACTTCAATGAGGTTGACGAAAGACTGAAAGTGCTCGAGAGATGTGAGACGGTTGTGCGACAGCGACAGGATCTCCAATGACGCCAAACCTTGTGCACAACTTTCTTCCAGTCCTTCCAACCCTTCATCACGTAGTATCAACTGGTAGAACAAAACAACGAATGGACTTTGGGTCAGTCTTTTAATTCTTTCTTGCGAGGTTTTTGCGTCATCGTCACCTCTTTTAGTGTCAATAAATCGTAGACACCAGCGCGGTTCATAACCACGTCAGCAGTGAGCATTAGCGCTTGGGAATCGGTCATTATTTGCTCTGGTTCATCAGTTCCTGAGCTGCTAGCCTCTCGAGCACCGACGCTCATGACGATTGAGCTCACGACGCTTCAAGATCGCATAGATCTCTCGTACAGGTAAAATAATTTACTCAAACGAGGTCACTTCAATGTCACTCTTCCGAGGGAACGCGAAACGACGCGAACTCTTCAAATGTAGCCATTTTGTGCAGCATTCACAAATATGAAGCATGAGCCGTTAATGTGTCGACATAATTCCCCGACCGATTTGCTTTCGGGTGGTGCTCCACCTGGAAGTCCTTGTAGTGATGGACAGCCTGAACGTCGTGGAAATGCATATAGTAAAATATCCTGGTACCGGTAAGTTTTTGCACTAAACAACTTCATGAGATGCTTAGGAGTTAATCTACCTCTTCTGTTCTCTCTTCGCTGATTGCACAACTAGCAATTCATTTGGTGTGTCAGCGCCGCTTACAGAAATCCCTCCCGAGCCGCTGATGATGGACCCTCCGATGATGATACCACAGGAACTCCGGCCGCTGGGTTACAAACACCGCTATCTACGAACCATGCAACTTCTCGCGGACCCTCTTCCAGAAACAGTCATTACCAATAGCCCCGAGATTGAGAGCGTGGAAGCTCTCTCCACACGTCCCAGTCGCAGAACTCTGCGTCTTCAAAGCTCTGTATCGGCAAAGTCATTACTTACGAACAAGAGAGAACGCAAGCTATTGAAAACAGCTTCACATAGAGACCTCGTGTCGGACCCTAGACTCGCGACGAAGGTCAACTCAAGATGCTTGGAAACGAGAGATGCACAACAACAAGACAGAGCAGAAACAGATAGACAAGACATTCTTACAGCGGAAGACGATAAACACGTCACAGTGACTGAGACAGCAATTTCAGCCACAGTGGAACAATCCGAACGTTCCGCCGCACAACTGGTACGTTGACAATCGTAGTGTCAATGAGGAGGATTCAATAACTTCTGACTTCATTTATTTGCGTGGGCTTGTAGAGCCCAGTCATCAATGCTACAGCGGAGAGAAGAGAGACACGCCGCTCCATAAAAAATCAAAGATTCTGAAGGAGATAACACTACTGCCCGTGCGCTGCGTGTTCGTCGGCTTTCTCAAGACATTTTAGGCGACCGTGACAGACAAGGGTATATCGGGGACGCCGCCAAGGAACAATTCTACGTGCAGTACAAGAACCTTTACTCAAGGCCCTATCTGTTCGTGGACCGGAATGCCATTGTCGGACCAGAGGTGGCTGCATTGATGGCAAGCATGGAATCCCCAGCTGAATATGAGCTTACACGTAGAGAATCTGACGACGATGGCGGCAATACAACAAGTTCGATGGTGCCAGCGTACCCGACGTCAACTATGATGCAGACAGTAAATGCAGAGCTAAATCCGCCCCGCCTTGTGCCAAGATCATCAACATTGCTCAATGGAATTGAGAATCGACCAGAGTTGCCCCTACTAGACAAGTTATCTCCTCGTGCTCAATTCTTAGCCTCGTGTGTGACAAATCCACAACTCGCTGTTCCTTTCTTCGTCCGCAAGAGAGACTCAAAGATCTTCGACTTCTCGTTCCAGTCGCTAGGGGACGACTTCATCTCAGCGTTTGCTAAATGCTTGGTACGAGATCTTCCACATGTGGAGGAAATTAGTGTCCGTGACAACCGCTTAAGTGACGATGGACTCAATGCCTTGCTGGAAGCTGTAAGTAATGGAAGTGGGGTGGCGAATCTCCGCCGCTTAGATATCTCCCAGAACGAGATCGGTCCCAAAAGCGCACGGACACTGCGTTCCTATCTCGTGTCGTCAAACTGCACAGTGGAAATGCTACATGTGGACAACGCCGATATCGATGATCACGAATGTGCATCCTTCATGACAGCATTTGAGAAGAACCAGACCATTAAACGTCTTTGGATGAGCCGAAACTGCATTGGCAAAGCTGAGAATCTCAACGTTGTCCAGCCAGATTTTACCACAGGCGGAGAAGCCATCGCAAACATGCTGCATGTAAACCCCGTACTCGTGCATCTCGATTTGTCGTGGAACTACCTGCGGCTTGAAAGCAGCATTGCGCTTGCAAATTCCATCCGCAGTAATGGTACACTTGTGGAGCTTAAACTCTCGTACAATGCTTGTGCCGATGCAGGTGCCATGATGTTTGGGGAAGCGTTGCGCTTTAACAAGACTCTGGAGGTTTTAGATCTGTCGTACAATAGCATTGGCGTGAAGGGTGCCATGGTGCTGGCGAATGCGATCCGTTCCAATCGTACATTATGCTCACTTCAGCTCAATGGTAACAATATCGGAAGAGAAGGTGGTCAATTTCTCATGGCTGCGCTGTGCGGAAACCGAGCCAAGGTCGGGTGCACCATTGAGATGCACGCTTGCAATCTAGGCGCCAACATCTTGGCGAGCGAGGCAGCTCCTCCAATAGTGCGTAAACCTGCTACCACGGGAGACTCTCGTGGAGCTGCACCTGTTGCATCCGAATTCAACCTGCAAGACTTGCCAATATTCAACGCGAAGACCACGCGGATTTTCAATCCTCGAGAGCCTGCAGGCAGATACTCGCTCAACTTGGCCGAGGCTTACGACAAAATGATCGCAATGGAGCTTGTCCGGTTGGCAACAACAAGAAAAGGATGTCGCTTCTTGCGCATGGAATATAAGTCCCCGACTTCAGCAAAGAGACCGATCACCTTGATCAAGAAGGAGAACCTTGCGGTGGAACAGCATAAGGGAGCGGATGCTCATCGGAGCGCAGAAGTCAGTGGTGAAGAAACAACGCTCGAGACGAGGGGTTAGATGCCTTTTTCGCCAACGTGGACCGCGATAAGTCCGGGTTCATCGACCAGGAAGAGCTCATCGCGGTGTTAAACCAAATCGGTTTGGTGCCTCAAATGGAGAGTTTGTCTTCCATGCTGGAGAAATTCGACTACAACAAGTCGGGGTATATCGAGGAGGGCGAATTCTGTGCATTCCTCTTTCACGCGGTGTTTCAAATGATTGATGAAGATCATTCCGGCAAAATCGACTCTGATGAAGTCGAAGAAGCATTCAAGATGCTGGGCATGGAAAACTACGACGAGAAGGAGATTGCCGACGCCATCGCCACTTACGACATTAGTGGCGACGGTGAGATGGAGGAGTACGAGTTCGTAGAGTTCATGAAGGACCGATTGCTGGATCGCATCAAGTGTAAACTGCTAGGGCAGAATGAGGACGACGAGAACGCAGAGGACAATGAAAGAGTGCCGCTCGTTTCATTGTTGGACTCGTCTACCCAGAAGCCATGGATAATCCCTGAAGATGGCCAACTAGACATCGACTTTCTCTATGACCGTGAGGCGTTCGCGACAAATGACGAGGCCTTCCGTCAGGGCAAGATTTCTCACGTAGGTCTCGAGCTCTTGATCCGCAACATCACGGAACTCGCAACATCCAAAGCTGAGCAAGACGATCTCTTCCACGTGGCCATGTACGACTCGGAGATCCGCCTGACGGCCACACAGGCATACCTGTTACTTGATACTTGCCAGTACCTCAAGCCCGAGAGCAAGAAAATTGAGATGATCGCGCTCATGCTGCCTCAGATGCTCACTGCCAAAGAAGCCCAAACTCTTGTAGCACGGACGTTAACCCTTATGCAACGATGCCGGCTAAAGGCTCGGATGGGCAGCGCGTACTCGGTCGTGCTTGGGAACCCAACCGCACACTATTCGTTCGATCTGGCCAAGCACAAGGACAGAATTGCGCTGAACAAGCTTGCCGAGGTTGCACAGAGTGAGAAGCTCTTTTCAAAGCTACGGTCGGGGCGTGCTGACACGTCCCAGCATGGCAACTGGGAGAACTTCCGCAACGAAGAGCTGGACGGCCACAGCATCGTGTTGACCAATAACTTTTTCCACGTGCTACCTCGTCGTGGCAAGCTCTGCTTTGACTACGTGAGCACCACGCGCCCCAAGCGAGGCACAAAGCCGGTTAGTGAACGGCGCTTTGATCAGCTAATTGACATTCTTCAAATGGACGTCATGTTGCCAGATGCGTTGGGCTTAATAGGTCCCACCCGAGCCCAACGTTCGAAAGGAGTCCGGAAAACGAAAGCAGCGCAAGGTGTATCCAAGACTGAGGACGACGAAGGAGTAAGCGAGTTGCCATCAACGACCAAGACTAGACAACCTGTCTTCCAAGAGCAAGCCGAGTTTTGGCACAAGACGCGCGCGTCCATCTTGAAACGGGCTGGGACTTTGTGGTAAATCACTCGTACACTTTCCGCCTCACTGGCGCCACGAAGGAGAATGTGGGGCTCAAGATGGTGCAGATCGAGTCCGCGATCTGTGACCGATGGCTCTCGTGCGAGCAGGCCTCCAAGATCATCACCTGCATGCCCACGACGTTCCACGCCAGACCCGAGACAGCCCGCATTCTCTTCGCGAGGCTCATTGATGTCCAGAATTTCTACCGCATCTACGACGCCTTATCCAGAACCGAGCAGCAAGTGTGTTCCCAAATGCTTGGCCTGCTCAATATCATGAACCCCATGGCGCCCGAGCGCTTCTACGCGCTCAACTTGTCAGTGTACGACGAGCGAGAAATGACCAAATTACTCGTCGACCTTGCCATCGGTGAGCCGGGTGAGAACTGGTTGAACCAGAGCTTTGCACTTGTGCAAGGTGAACCAGGCATCCCCGGATGGAAGCTACCTGTTCGCTGGGAGAAAGAAGATAACAAGGAAGGTGGAGTGAACCGCGCAGGATTCCTTGAGCTCGAGTACTATTCAGGACAGGATCGTGGCTGTGCACCAGTGCTATCACTGCGCAAAGTTCTCATCAAGCGTGTACTCTGTGGCACTCGACTCTACTGCCTGTAAGATGGATGGCTACATGTGCTTGAGTGAAGCCGTTTCTGAAGAGACATGACGCTGCTGATCATGGCTACGCTGCTTGGGATCGGGTGGTGGAGGCAGCCCCTGAGTTTTGACTGGTGATGGATCCGCGGGAAGGCGTCGTGCAAGCGAAGGCACCGCGTGAAGCAAGAGACCAGGAAAACACCCGTTGCCAAGCCAGATTGGCGTTGAAGCAGAGAATCACTGCAGCGCGCGACTACGCTGTAGCCATTTTGTGCGCTGAGCTTGACGGTTTGAAAGGCGAGAGCAAATTTGGCCCTACATCATGCATGGTATGCAGAGTTACATGTACTATGCCGGTGTACATTTGTCCTAAAATAATCAGCTGGCCTGGAGATCACCATGATTTCTTGCGCTGCGCAATGCAGCAGCCCATCCCTGTCTCGCCTCCTTCCAGAGCGGTGCCACTCATTGGGCTATAACGACAGTGCAATTCTTGCAATTTGTTGGGTGGACGAGTATCGAAACGAGGACGACCGAATCACAGTCAGTCACTACAGGATAGCTTCAGGCCCTGCGGGTTCACTTCCGCACGCCAACCATTCACGCTGGCAAACGTGACGAACTTGAGACACCGGGCCAGTTGTTGTCCGACGTACCACCTGCAGGAAATTCGTTGATGGTTGCAGCTTGCACCTTGTTGCCAAGCAGGCCAACTCGATGCATCACCGCTCGTCATTAAACGATGGCGCAAACCAGGCGCCCACCTTTCCAAGGACCCGGTTGGTTGGCAAGCCTTGCACATACACGACAAATTGCCCAGGTAATTATTTCCTGAATGTAGCGCCGTTCCGGCACCGGTGGTGCAGACCACGCGAGTCAGCTCGTTGTGGCCTGGTTCTGCCGGGCGGTGCTCACCTCAGGGCTCAGCAGGCCCTTTCTTCGCGGTTGCGAACTGGTGTGCACCACGGCTCCAACTCAAGCGTATAATTGTGCTGGAGAAAGGTGTTTAAAGGCGCTTCAATGAAGCGAAATTCCTCTGTATCTGTGCATGCCTCGAATCGATTCGAGACATCGTTGAGTTTAACAAACTCGAACAGATTAACAAGACGTGGATGTAGTCCTTCGTAGGTCCATTATGCCTCCATGTTCTTGCGCAGCCACAGGACCTGCCAGGGCATTATTTTGTGATAACATCGTTGAGACGGCGCATCTCCACTGGTCCTTGGTGTTTTCGCCAGACCCAGCTGGCAGGTCTCCGAAAAATGAGACCGCAACCACAGCAACTTGCTACACGGCAGAGTACTGCCAGACTCTGCCGCAGACGGATGTCATGGTGATGCCAGCATGAAAGACATCGTGGAGCGCGCGGGAAAATGAAGAGAGCACGCATCGTCCAGTTGTCGGTCCGCCAGCTTCGAGATGCTGAAGATGATGCTTGGAGAATCATGTTGATGTGTCTGGAGCAGATGTGCTTGCTGGTATGTTTGCGTTCCAGCACGGTGAAGATCTAATGGTCATGGGGCTCCGCGACACTTTAATCTTCGTACAAATCCTTGGCAACTTCACTTGGAAGTGGGTGTCCCAACGCTTGACACTTCCAGGAAGCAACCTCCTTGAAGGCTGAAGTTGCTAGGGTCGCAAATTCGTCATTTGGTTCACGTTTTTCTACGTGTTGCAGAAAGTTGCCCGCGGGGAGTGCCACATATCAATCCAGGGAAGGCCGTTTGCTGCACGACGCCAATGCAACTCTAACCAGACAAGCCGAATGCCCAAGGCAGTGTTGTTGTCGACAACAGCTTATTGAGCATCGAAGTTGTCAATGGTGTTCCAACGGTGGAACTTCCATCCTCTTCAGACTTTGTCCGCTGAAACGCAAGCTGCTGGCTGCACCACCTGCACGAGCGAAACCGGTTGACCAGCAACCGTTACGATCTCTTCTCGCCGAGAAAAATCAGTTCGTGGATGGCAATTCCCTTCAGCAGCACCGCGACTGTGTTAAACTATTCAGTCAATCAAAGGCGCTTCGTGTCTTTAAGTATCATGAAAGCAGCGCCTTGTCCATTGCTACTAGGAAGCGAAACAGTAACTTGCAGTACTGTATCGCTAAAGTGTTCGCAGTACCGGTAGTCGAGCTGCAAAAAGCAGTTCAAGAACTTTTTCAAGAGCGCTGACGAAGGCAAAAACGAGAGAGCGGGCCGGCAAATCCCGAGACACATGCGAAATGAATGCAGCGGCATTATTCCCGCGGCCATGCCCATGTTCTGCCATCGTTGAGTGGTGGTGTTTGTTGCAGCGGAAAGCAAGTGAAACCACACCAGAAACGCCGGCCCTTCTGAGGGATATTCACACAAGAGTCTGTCTGCAGTCTACCGCATCTCCATTGTCACCACTCGATTTTTCGTAGTTGATGTTTTCTTTCAGCCATACGCTTATCTAACAAGTTCACACGCAATGTGTCTTCCTTCCGCCTTGGGTCCGTACATCTGATCTTCTCGGTTCACGTTCGACTACGTGGCATCTCCATACAAGCCCCAAGTGAAACTCATTTTGGAGATGGGCTGATGAGTGTGGTGATATGAATGTGTGACGAGAAAGGGTATCACAAGCCAGAGCCGGGCCAACGTCAGAAAAGCCGCTCGCTCTCTTCTCTGGTAAAAATCGACTCAGTTCACTTTGGGATTTCCGTCGTGTTGCGTACGTCGAGCAGAGACACAAGAGGAAACGCCGCCACTAAGATAAACAACACACATACACAATGGGCGTATCAGTGACTGCGTGCGACTCTCCACTAGCGCTGGCAAAGCCTGCAGCCCAACAACCAAAGCAAACGAGCACGTCGCAAGCCCTCCGCAATGGCGTCCGGACGCCGCCAGCGACTCGTGTTTGTGCTGCGGCAACGACTTCTCCATCTGGACGCGACGTCGTCACCACTGCCGAGCCTGTGGAGAACTTGTATGTGCAGAGTGTTCACCATTCTGGGTGCGACTACCAGAGCTCGGATACAAGGGACGTGTACGTGTGTGCACGCACTGCCACGCTCTGGCCGAGTCGTCCACAATTGCGTCTTCGGTTTCTACGCACTCTCTATCAAGCCTCAATGGGCTGGAGTCGGCTGGCGTGTCGTCTGAATCCTCGGACAATGAACAGCTCGGTGATGTGGAGGAGGAGCTGGTATTCCGTGCCGTAGAAGTGCTGGCTTCTCACTCCAAGAACAAACGTTCCAAACTCATGTACCAGTACTTCGTGCAATCGGAAGCCGTGAGTTGGCTAGCAGACGCCGGCATTATGGCCAACCGGACGGGATGTGCGGCCTTGTTCCTGCGACTTGTGGACTATGGATACGTGACGCTCAAGTCCTGGAGCGGCTCCGGACGCAGCGCCTTTTACATCGTGAGTGAAGAGGTGACTCTGGAGCAGCGAGTCTCGCACTACGGCAACGGCATCCACTCGGAAACCAGCAAGTGCCGCAACTGCGCGCAGTCCTTCCAGAAGGCGCTGGCCCCGGGTGACGGCTTCTGCTCCATTGACTGCAAGACCAACGCGCTCATCAGCCAGTCGGACTCGGCTCGCATCCGTCGCTTCTGTAACTAAGATCTGCGGTGACAGTGTTGTGCCAGCTCGGGAGTAGCTGGTGCTCTCCTTCCATCTTCCTTTATCTATCGGCGTCGAGATAACGTCTGTCGTGTATCATAGAGTGTTCATGTGTATTGACAAGAGTAGTTAGTTCGGTGTCGAGGCTTTAGTCTGCAGCAAGCAGCAGTAGTCTTACGAAAATGCACCGTACGATAAGGTATTTTCACAAACATGTTCATATTCATCATTCATTGCGTTTGCAGGCATTCCATTCCGATCCAACGGCCACCTACTGGCCCCATTGAACGTGAGGTGTTGTCGTCAGTAACAACTCGCCTGCTGGTCGTTGATACTGTACCCCTCGTCGCTCCCGGTTGCCCCGTGCGCGTTCACAGCTAGAGCTACTTCGAATGCTCACCATGCATCGGTGTGCACTACACTGTAATGCTGATTGATGATCTATCGTGTAGATGACGATAGCTGATTGCTCTTGTCCGGCCATTTCCGACGTGTGGTCTATGACAGCAGCATGCAGTACTTGCCGTCGCAGACAAATGCACGGCATGATGAAGTGCGCATGGCGCTTAACAGCGTGTGCATTTGGTGCAAGTTAATGCTGTTCCACAGCGCTCTATAGTCTTCATTACTCGGGTTGTCTACAGCTCAAACACATTCAACAACAAAAACCGGCGATGACATTCACGTCAGCTCATAAATGGCCCCAATAGCAGCCAGTCACTCCATTTCACGACCAACTCTGTCCCCTGTCCTTCTTCTGTCTCTATACGTTGACACGATCCGGTAGTTTAGTGTGTACAAGTTTCACTTGACTGGGTGGCCAGACTACAGCCACAACTCTTGAGTCAATGAGCGCGAGCGGAACAGGACCGAACGAATCGCTGTCGTCGCTAAACGTAGGGTTGTCTCCTTCCACCCAGCACTTGCCTGCCGGCACCATCCGGTGACGTCCACTGCGGTCTGTGATCAGATCCCCCTCCATTGCTACCAGTCGCTTGATCAGGAACTGGCCAACTGCTTCAGGAGACTCGAGGACCACCACGTCCCCACGATTGTAGCGATGACGCATCTGCACTGAGAACTTGTCCAGCAGAACGCGGTCCCGCACCGTGTCTTGCGTTAACCCGTCGTTGAGTGCCGGCTGCATGGAGCGGCCCTTCACACTGGCCAGACTCACACCTAGAGCGTTGACTGTGACGCCCACAGGAAGCCACAGCGCCAACTTTACCGCCGTCTGCCACTTGCCCATCGTTTTCGGATTATGAGGCCGAAAATATTAATGAGCATTTTACATGAAGAATTATGGTGAAAGACATGAATTTAGGAAATAGTAGTGAGACTAAACTAAATGGAGTTTAGTAGAAATGCGCAGTTTTAAAGCACGTGATACCACGTTTTAGGAAGAAAAATACAGTGACCTTGGGTTTTATCAACATGGGCCTTGTCAACAAAGCTGTACTAGTCGTTGCTGATGCCACAGCCGTGCATGAATGAATACAGCGTGGCCACTACGAGGAAATGCAGCAGCAAAATGTAGCCGAATGCCATGTTGCGTGTGATTCGGTGACCAGTAGCAACTTGGCGCTTGTCAGCAGAATTTTGTCCACCGGGTTGAGGTTCGTGAAGCGCTGCTGGTTCTCCATCTTGTTGAACTGCACGAACGGATTCATCTTCTCCTCGTACATGCCTCGGTACCGAGCTTCCACATCGGATGTCGTGCTGTTTCCTTCTTCTAGAGAATTGAAGCTCGGCGCTACACGAGCCAGCAGATCCATTGTCGCCGTAGCTCTGCAGGTACCGGATCTTGTGGTAAAGCTGCATGTTGTCCGTCTCGAGACGTGCCACAGTGCTTTTGTATGACTGCGCAAGTTCTTCCACACGATTCTTCTCACTCTGAAGTTCTTTCATCCGCTCGCGGAATCGGTCGCGTTGACCGCGAACAATTTCCAGCATCTTGCTGTCGGACGAAGCGGCAGAGGACGCAGCATCCACCACCAAGCTAGTCGTATTGGTACGAGAAGAACTCGAGGTTCCAGCGAACTGGTCCTCCATAGCATCCATCAGGATCTCCGAGCCAATGTCGCCGCCGATAACACCAGGAGTACGAGATCGACGAGCTTTTCCAGCGCAGCAACGTTCTCTTCGAGGTTGCGGACAAGTGTCGCCTGCTCTCGAATTTGAGCGTCACGTGCATGCAGCTCATCTTGAGCATTCTGTAGAGCAGTCGAACGGGCAAATAGTGTCCTCGCACTCCTGCAGGGAATGCTCAAGGCGACACGTGAAACCAAGATCTTCTCGACTTCGACAGTAGCAGCCTCCAGACCATCTGTACCCTCCCTACCGTCAACACTTGCAGAAAGATTTTCACCCTTAGCATCGTCATCATCGACAATGTTGTACTCGAGCTGCTGCAGAACACGCAACTTGCGGGTCACCTCATGGAATTTTTCGACGGTGGGCCGTGCTGCCAATTGTGTCTCCAGATCCCTCTGCGCTTGCTGGGCGCTTTCCAGCGTGTTTTTCATAAGCGCAGACTCCTTAGCTGCAGCAGCAGTTGTGGTTGCAAGTGACTCCTTCAAACGGAATACCTCTTGTCGCAGCGCTGCCACAACTGCATCTTGTTCAGCCTGCACCTCCCTTACCGACTGCAAACTCTCGCTTGCAGGATCAATGCCATTACCGGGGTTCGAAGACGACGACGCATGCGCATCAAAGATCTCTGAGGATGTCGAAGCACTTAATAGTTCGTCTAGCTGCTTTTTGAGCTGCGCGTTCTCAAGCTGCAGCGTTTGCAAGAGTATCGATTCTTGTGAGATAGCCTCCATCTCAGCATCAAGTGCATTGCGAGCTAACCCAGATCGCTGCTTATGCGCAAACAAGTCCGACTGCATAGCATCCATCCGTGCAAAAGCTTCTCGCAACTCAGTCCGTGAGGCTTCTAACTGACGTTCATAGTCACGACGTTGCTGGGCCCATTCCAATCGCGCATTTTCCATCTGACTCTCCAGCTCTCGTGTACGCTGTTCCACCTGTTGGTGCACTGCATCTTCCGTTCACGCTTCGCAGCAGCCACTTGCTCCTCTAATTTCCGGATCGTAATGTCCTGGTTCTTGAGCGATGCAAACTCTGCCTCATACTCCTTCAATTCCCGTTTCAACTTTTTATTTTCTTCTGCCAAATCCTCAGAACCTGCTGAAGACGCCACAAAAGCCAATGCAGGAGCAGGATCTGGAGCAGCATACAGTCCCTTGTATAGTTGGAAAAGGCGTTCTCTGAGAACTTGGCACGACGTGTGAGATGGTCAATCTCCTCCTGATAAGCCTTGAGCAGCGGTCCAGCTCCTGCAGCTTTATCAGTGTCACTGTCCAGTCTTCGGAACTGCTTGGTGGTCTCCGCCAGCTTCTTCCGGGAGCGAACACTCGCGTCTTTGTCAGTCTTCATTGTACTTCCTTGAGAGTCCAATAACACGCGCTTACTATCGAGATCGAACGCTTTCCAGAATTGCAACACTGGGAGAACACTCTGACGACTCATAGAAGTACGAGGACGTGGTCGCATATCGCCTCCGCTGCTCCCTGGAGGCGTCGCAATGGCAGACACTTCAGTCATGACTTTGTCACCTGCTACTTGCGCCATTCGGGACTTTGGAGACAGAATTTCGAGATAAAAAGTAGATAAATAGGTAGAAGAGTGAGTTGGCTAGTACTGGATAAGTTACGAGAGCTGGGAGGGTTCTACAGGTGTCGGTATAAGAGATACAAGCGAGTTTCTTCCACCTTGACTTCAGTGTCTGCGTGGCGATATTCAGAGTGAGGGTTTTATACCAAGATGTCACATCCCTCTATAGTGACAGTGCAATAGTCTATTTTCCGTATAAGAACTGACTACCGCTTCGACCTCTAAGCAGACCGCATTTTGACTTCTGATGACCATGCGACGAGGTCTGGGGCTCGCACTGCGTCAACGCAGTCAAACGCTGCCTACGACTAGATGCAACCACCGAATGCTCTCCACACACGTCTCCGTCATTGGTATGTACTCATTTAAAAGTTTAAATTCCATATCTAAACGAACTGTTGCAGGTTTACACTGGAGGACGGATGAGACGCGACTGCGAGAAGCGTTTTCTGACTATGGGACCCTGGAACAAGCCCAGCTACTGACTCCTGCTCATTCTTCCACGCATTTATGGGCGTCTCTGGTCTATTCGACCTTCGACGAAGCTCTGGAGGCTGCCAGTGAGATGAACGGCCAGGAACTAGACGGTCGTCTGCTGCGTGTGAGCATTGTGGACCCGCCGACGGAGGGCGAGGCCCCTGCCACAGCCAAGTAGACAAAGAGGAGAAGGTTACACCAAAATGGAGCTAGGAGAGGCCTGCATTGGCTGTAGTCATGTGTCTATTCCGAGGCAGGCACTGTACGTGTGTTCTTCCATTCCAATAGACCTTGAAAATCGTCTTTCACGAATGTTAGCAATGTGGCCAATTTGTCGTTAGCACGAGCAGCACCGGTACTGACTCGGGAAATGTTCTGTGCAACGCGGTCGCCGGTTCGCGCTGCTACACCTTGGACCAGCTCGTAGTTCTTCTCGTGCATCTCGCGCGCACGAGGAAAGTTCTGTGCGCCAGTGTAAATTTGACCGAGGCGAGCGCAGGCATCCGCTTGGTTCACAACGTTTTCTGCGCGGGTAGCAATTGACACGTAGTTGTTGAGGAACTCGATCGATAGCTGCTGATTGCCCAGTTTCTCGTGCGCTGTCGCCAATGCCGCGCATGCGTTCCCTTCACCTTCCGAATCTCCAATCTGACGAGCTGTTGCTAGCTATAAATCGCATACAAACCAAGAAGCAACACTGAATTAGCAACGTGGCAACGCTCTTGGAGGATATGCACTTACGTTGGGCTCGAGGAAAAGCAACGCATTAGCCGGCTCGTTGAGCGCGTTGTAGCAGGTACCAATTTTGATTTGTGCGTGAGCTTGCGCTTCCGTGTCGAGCGATTTCACCGCGCAGTCTAGACGGAGCTTGTACAGATCGATGGCCTCGGAGAATAGCTTTGCTTGCTCGTGCCGCAACGCTAGATCGACGTACACCTTTCCAAGTTGTGCATACGCCTGCCCACATAGATCCTCGTCATCTTCATGTTCGTACACAATTTCTGCAACGGCCACACAGAGCTGCAGATATTGACGCGCCTGCTCAACTCCCCTGCAGCGTGATATCCACTGCCGATCTGACTCAGTACACGCATTTCGCTGACCTGGTCCTTAATGAGTCTTGTGATTTCTAGACACTTCTCGTAGAAGAATATCATTGTCTTGGTGTCGTGTTTCTCGGCACAGTAAGTGGCCAAACTGTCGTAGGCAGACATCACGTCCGGAATCTCTCCACGTCGTTTGCAGTGCTCGGCAGAAACCAGCTGATCACGCAGAAACTCTATCTCCGGTAGTTCCAGTACGACGTTCTTCTCTGCAATGCCATTACTGGTATCACTATGACGAAAACTCATCGACTCGGTGCCACCCCCTCTTTGCTGCGGCGCATTGTCGTTGCGGTGCGTGAGGTAGAAGAGGTCCACGAACGACTGCACGTAGCCGTCGATGAGCAATTGAGTGCAGATATCCTCCTTCATTTTAGCCTGCTGCTCGATTAATGAAGCTACACCTCCGCCTGGGTACTGCCCCGCTGTATCCTTCCAGCCAACGCCATTTGGTGTACCAGACGTCATACTTGGTCCCTCATGGGCTGCGCTCGCACGGGTCTTTGCTGGGTCTCATGCACCACTCGCTTCTCACTCGGCCCTGCTATTCGACTGACATTCTCCAGCTGTCGACGCCTCGCACTCTCGCCTAGACTCTTCTTGGTCGCCATCGTACAAGAGATGGCTACATTTGCACTACGCGTCGTTTCGCGTTCCAACCTATCAAAAGAATATTTTCCAAAGTGAATGATGCCAGAGAGGGATCTAAAACGTGGGGCTCATTTGCTGATCGTCACTACGTCTTGCTACCATGGCGCAGGAACGCGAAGGTATCTCGCCCTATCTGCACTAGCATATTGCAATACTATCATATTTACCTCTCTTTATTTTACTATTGCAGAATTTATCAATGTATGCGGAAAGCTCAAGCTCGAGGTGTTGGATATGCTGCGCACCAAGCACCACCTCCCGCAGGAATCGCTGGACTGGGTGAACGACATGGTGGACTACAATTGCATCGGTGGGAAGCTCAACCGCGGCATCAGTGTCGTCCATTGGTAGGGGTTTTAAACTATAAAATATTAATCTCCAGTTTAAAATGGCTGATGGATTGATTTTTGGTTTTGGTGGCTACCAGCACGCAGGCGATGGCCCCGGGGAACGTTCTGACTCCGGAGATGAAGAAGAAGGCCAATATTCTGGGCTGGTGTATTGAGTGGGTGAGTGGCAAGCACTCGGGATGTATTCATTAAAGGCATCTTTACTGACGAACGAGCTTTGTGTGTGTGTATGTGTGCTTTGGCAGCTTCAAGCGTTCTTTTGGTGGCGGACGATATCATGGACGAGTCGATTCTACGTCGTGGACAACCGTGCTGGTACCGAAAGTCCAATGTGAAGATGATCGCCATCAACGATGCGTTCCTGCTTGAAGCGTTCGTGTTCCAGATAATCAAGAAGCACTTCCGCTCGGAACCATTCTATGTGGATCTGTTCGAGACTTTTCACGATGTACGTGCAAATTTTAGCTGATACGTGTGGAGAGCACGATCTTAATATCCATGTATGGTCTGTTGTGCAACATCCAGGTTATTTTCCACACGGAAATTGGCCAGTTACTGGACTTGACGTCGCAGCCACTGGACGCGGAGGTGGACCTTGACCGTTTTACTATCGAGCGGTGAGTTCTTCGGTATCAACAGCAACCCCCATGGATTTTAATGCTGACGCATATACATTATGATGTCTGTACAGTTACCACCAGATTGTGATCAACAAAACGGCGTACTATACGTTCTACCTGTCGGTTGCATGTGCTATGTACTTGAACGGTGTTGTCGACGAAGCCTCGCACGACCTGGCCAAGAAGCTGTGCGTGCAAATTGGCGAGTACTTCCAAATTCAGGATGACTTCCTGGACTGCTACGGCGATGAGAAGGTGATCGGCAAGGTGGGCACGGACATTCAAGATAACAAGTGCGGCTGGCTGGTTGTTCAAGCGCTTGACCGTGCAACATCCGAGCAGAAGGAGACGCTTAAGGAGAATTACGGTCGCAATGATCCCAAGGCGATCGCAGTCGTCAAGCAACTGTACAACGATCTGGATCTCGCTGCGGTTTACCACCGCTACGAGGACGAGACGTACAAGACGCTCTGCGAAGAAATCGCACAGGTTACGATCATGCCAGCGGAGGTGTTTAACCTGCTGGTGAGCAAGATCTTCAAGCGGAACAAGTAAGTACCGTGCACAGAGATGATGCCAGTGGTGTCAATCATCAGTAACGATTGCGTAAAAGCAGTGTGATCATTCTCATGGCAATCACGTGCCATGATTTTGTCAATTTTAAATACACCAAGTAAAGAGTGCCTACTGCATGGCCACGAAAACAGCAAATTGGTTATGCACTATGCCGCATGCTACGACGACACGCTTGGTGCAATCAAGAATGAATTGCTCCTGATGTGATAAAATGAGTAGACACAGGCCCAGTCTCTCTGCTTTTTGCTATGACCCTGTCTACCGATACAGAGTGATCGGGAAGTTCTCCGTGATCATATTCCCGTTTTCAAATAGCACGACAATGTTGGTCTCGAATTCGACCTTAAACCCTGGAAAGAGTAAAGGAAATAGTCAAAGCACGTCATAAATCACCATATAGCGCAGTATATTAGCGTACCTGGAGTCAGCATCGTCGGGCACGTAAACAACCGCGGGAAGATCATGTAGATCGGAATGGTCATTTGCCTGCATACGTCGCCCCATCCGATTTGAACGTTCTGAATTTCCGTAGCTTTTCACACAAATTAAAGTTACGCCCCGAAAATCGTCAATCGACGTGACTCCATGCATCACTGTCTTCTGTGCCACGTACCATCTCGAGCCACGCCTTCTGCGTGCGCAACGCTTTCTACTCGAATCAGCTGTAATTCCACCGACTTAATCGGGCTTTTGCTTCTTCAATGACAATCTACCGATTACGAGCACACGCGCTGTTAGCCTGGTTGTAATAATAAAGACGTTTGCTTTGCAACCAATCTCAAGTGCCCCCTAAGACAAACATCGAGCAATACCTCTCCTGTGAACGGCAAGTTGACCGGACAATTCGTGCGATGAACCTTGCCAGTGATATGGAAATATGGCACGGCAGACAGATTTTGCTACTCAACAAACAATAACATACATTCGAGCAAGCGTATTAGCCATCACACCACGAACGAAACAAAAACAAAAACCTCACCGCTCGGACGTTCTCCAACGAGTCCGGAGTAATATGAAACTCTTCCGGCGAGTCTGGTAATGGTTCTTTCAACTAAAAGTATAATAACAACCATAAAAACGCAATGTCAGCATATCCAGGCAATCCACCCGTCACAAAGCCCTTAACAACATGACGCACAGGTACTTCCACCACAAACTCCAGTGTCTTGTGTAGTTTGTTCTTCAGAATTCCTCGGATACAGTCGCATACGATTTCATACTTAACAGAGACGTAGACTCCATGATACGTCTCCAGCAGCTCTGTCCGTCATTGCCCTGGAGCTCGAACTCGAAGGGAATTTGGTGATTCCAGGCGGCACTTTACCCGCTGGAGCCACTGGCAGATGGAAATACACGAGCTCCATAGGAGCCACAGGGTTGTAGAAGGAGTCGAATAGACCTGCACTCTTGCTGGACAGTTGGAGCTTCGCACTGCCCTCCACTCTCATAGCTAACCCTTGATGAGAGAAACCCTTGGGGAAGAGATAATCACTTGACCTTGAACCACTTCCTGTGTATATTACAAAGTATAAGACATTAGATAATAGCACTAGGGTATTTGTTTTCTTTTGAAGGGAATTATTTGACATACATGAGGATGGAAGATGCGGTCAATGCGATTGAGCTTCACGTCCAGCGTCGAGCTCATGGCTGTTGATAGGGATTCTAGCTTCGCTTCAAGTAAAATTGATCATTTTGACCAATAGGACTGTAACTTGATTTTAACAAATCAAAACAGCTTCAGTACGTTTCAGGAATGTGATTGGTTGAAAAGTGAAACTGAAGTTGTCGACGAACTTTCAACGATTGATGGAACGGATGTTACTTTCTATTCTATTGTTTAACGCCTATCGAGCTCTTCTCTCATTCCAGATTCTGCCGCGTCGAGGAAAGATGTTGAAGCTGATGTGCGCGTTAATTGAAGTGCAAGGCAGCGCGTTCCCTGTGGACATCGACGAGAGTCAGTTGGTAAGGGACTTGAAGAAGGCGATCAAAGCGGAGAAACTAAACGACTTGAAGGCGGTCGATACGGACAAACTGCAGCTCTATTTGGTCAAGAAAAGAGACGTCGGGTGATTGCTGACGACGATTCTGCTGCGCTGCAACTGGAGAAAGGGGAGATCCACAAAGACATTCAGAAGGTGATTGATGGAGAACAGATGAGGACGACGAAGATGTTGCAGCACTGACTGTTTGACAAGAATAAAATACCTCAGCCATTCACTGATCAAATCCACGTGTTGGTGGTGGAAAACTGGGAGAACGACATTACATTTGAAGAAACCGGCATGGCCGAGGAGCGGCAGGAATTGGAGTATTACCAACGACGAGGACAAGTGATCCGAGACAAATGCCCCGACAACTGAAAAAATCCTGAAAAACATCGACGGACGTTATGCTAGTGGTGTTCGTCCACTTCCGTTCATTTGTGTGGAAGGGTCATCGAGCATGGGGAAACCACAGCCTGCATTTGCTTCGGAAGGACAGCGACCATGGTTTTATTGGATCACCACTCCGATTGGACACAAGTCTCAGAATCTCTACAAAACATTTTGTTCGGCATTGAAACACTTTCGTGCTTTCGCGCTTTCACGATCAGAGATTTGACAAGAGATGATCAATTGCAGATGTTTGATGCGGAGGCGCGATGTTTTATTTCATAACACCTCTAGAAGCCCTTCGGGTGTGATTCATATGCAAGTAGGAACCAGAACTAACTTTCAATTCAGTTGCAATGTTACCTACAACTGCCCAAGTCGCCTTCTCAAGGTAAGAGCGTCAGCTCACTGCTTTGTGAGTCCGTTTGCTCTTCAAGACCGAAGACCCAGCCCAAACATCCGGCTCGCCTCTGTATGAGTTCCATTCGCTTCGGGCTCCAGCATCGGCTCGCACTCCTGTGAGGACGTGCTGAGAACAGCTTTCTCTGTTCGGGTGTTCGGGATCAGCTCAACCAGCTCTTTACTTTGCGTGAGCAGGTTTGGGCTGAGTCTTGTTGTATATGGGAAAGACACACAAGCTTCAGAAGATGACGCTGAAGGAGCTTGGGAGAAAATATCGCCCTGCATCGCAGACAGAAGAAATGGGACCGTATTTCCGTAACAAAAAGCTCTGGAGCGTTACCTCCAAGTGAACGACAAGGTTCGAGGTTCGGCTTTTCATGACTTGACGAAAGCGGTCAAGTCGTCACTTGCACTGTTCTTCGAATTGAAGAAGAAAGCAAGAAAACCACCTTTCCGAAGCTGAAGTTTAAGAGCAAAATTGCGCGTTCGAACGCAGTTGAGCGCGCGTTCATGCAAAGTTGTTCACAAAAATGGAAAGGATTATCTGCGGTTCCATCCAACGTTCTTTAGCTTCGGGAAGAAGGATGGTATCGAGCTACGCGAGACGTCACCTGAACTCACGCATTCTGTTCGGCTCCAACGACTACGTGAAAGAGAATATTACGTTGCGATCTCTCGCGTCGTAGAATGTGAGATCAATCAGACCTTTCGTGTGTACGCCATTGACCCTGGGGTCCGAAACTTTTACTGCTGTTTACGATCCAGATGGACGGAGGTTGTGTGTCAAGGATGCGTACACGGTGCTGAAGCGGCATTTTGAAGACATTGATGCAATGAAACCCAGGCTAGTATCACTGGAGAACAAGAGCAAGACTGCTGGGTTTGGACACAGCGTAACAGGAGGGAGTCAGGAGTTGGTGTCGATTCGGTACGCTGGGGTTTTGTAGGAAGACTGAAGCGATGCGAAACCTTAGAGGCAAGTTGTGAAGTGGCATTCATATTTAGACTAAAGACTGTGATCTCTTACTGGGCTGCTAGGCATAGAGGAGCTTACTGCCGAATCTCGGCCTCATGCACTATTTTCCTTTATATAACTAGCACACCACAGCGTAGCACTGAATCTTGGATACTGACGGTGAGAGTAGTCGCGAGCCTTCAGCACTATATTCGTTGCCGTACCAACGGCGCCCAGCAGCTCCGTTCGGATGGGGGTATTTCTTCACACAAAGCCGATTCACTTGCCCAAGGCAAGCAGCACGAAAGCAATGTTGCGCGCGTAATCCTTACAAAGACCAAGGGCGCAGCAAGGGTAAGGCAACGAAAGAAGGCCAAGGACAGAACGAAGAGCAAACAGCATCGTAAGCGACATCGTCTTCGACGATGTATCCGTTTCACGCATCGTCACGTGACTCGAATGGTCAACGACATGTATCAGAAGCTCTCAAGCTGGTTGGCTGCCAGCTACAACCAAGTACTGCTGCCATCATTCCAGACCGCGGAGACGGTGAAGAAATACGAGCAAGTGATGGCAACAGACGGAAAACCGTTGTCTTCATTTGACGAAACCATGGAAGAGAACACAAGAGAGACTCCTCGTCGCAGAAGAAAGCGTAAGATCCAATCTTTGACGGCACCGAGCAATGATGGCGCAGTCGCACTTCAAGTTCAAGACGTTGGTCAAGTACGAGATGAATCGTGTCGGCAGGCGTGTGGTCGAATGCGAGGAAGAGTACACGTCGAAGGCCTGTTCCAGCTGATGTGGGATCAAGAATGATATGGGAGGAAGCAGTATGTGCAAGTATTCGTTCTGCCACGTTGTGCACGATCGAGATGTAAACGCGGCCAAGAAAATATTCCATAAGAATATACAGATGCTAGTCTAGAAGTAGTCTATCTCGCATCAATCGGTGATGCCTTCATCGAGAGGAGTCCTGTCAGCTCTACTGGTGTTATAGGCCCGAGGAAGGAGTAGTTGAACTAGGTGCGCTGGTATCTAGGGTAGCTATGAGGATCTCTATCGGCGTAAAGCCTGCCCGTTCGCTGCGCTCGAATGGCCTTGGACACCGGTGACAGCATTTTATCTGTCGGGCTCGGTAGGATGCTGCAAAATCAACATGCACACATTCGGGTTAGACAACTGGTGATAGCTCTGAGTAGGACGGACAGAAGAGGAGGTCCGACGTACTTGTGCAGCTGCCTCACACGGCCGGTGTCTGCGTCGTCGTTCTTGCAGCACACGAAGAGCAATTCCTTACGGAAGCGTGGCGCGTCGATCTCACCGTGGCGGCTCAAGGTCATCGTGTCTTCAAGTCTTGACTGGTGAAAGCGGCTGGAGGAGTGGGACGGACGAGTTAAAAGCGGAAATGAAATGGTCGAGTCGCGTTGCCGTCCCACTTGCGCCATCCCACTTGTGATTCTGCAGTCGTGTGACCATTCCAGAGGAAAGTTTCAGCCTTTGCTT
The DNA here is from genome assembly GCA_008080845.1 of Phytophthora kernoviae. Classification (NCBI taxonomy): domain Eukaryota; phylum Oomycota; class Peronosporomycetes; order Peronosporales; family Peronosporaceae; genus Phytophthora; species Phytophthora kernoviae. Next base: position 170,744 of record VKKV01000443.1, on the reverse strand, counting down.
GGTTGAACCTTACACAGCACTAGTTGCCGCTACCTAGAAAGCGTTCGTCGTCATGTGCAGCTGATGACGACCCAAGATAGTTTCATCGATCGGAGCCCCGGAAGGATTCGAGAATAGTCAACCGTTGGAGCTGTATATATCGCCACTTGCAACGCTTATAGAGATCCACATAGCTACCCTAGACACCTGCGTACCTAGCTACTGTTCCTTGGGCCTTCGGCCATCTGACCTCCATGTGTAAGACTCGTTTCAAACGATACATTTGTGGTTGTCGGCTCGTGCGCACTGAGTTGACCACTTTTGCAACGGCAGGCCTACAGTATCGCGACGCCTCTTATATATCGTGAAACGGACGTAACGTGGTGCAAAATTCGGGGAGGCGTCATGCAGTTTCATGCGATGGCGCCACTCATTAAACGAAAAAATGTCGTATTCTTAGCTGTCAGGATTTTCTTCATCGAGTATAGAGCAACCCCCGTCGTTGCAATGCAATCCTTCTGCGGACAGCTCTGGAGCATGTTGCACTGACTTCCCAGTCCCGACGACCGTTACAATGCTGCTCATGTCGGACTCGCCATTGCTGCTTAAATCTCTTCCACGCGCGATTGCACGCGCGGACGAATGATAAAGCTGCGTGCGAGAGCTGCAAGATGGCCCGTTGTCGGCTAAGGAAGGTGGTGGGAACGGCACCAACCTTCCTTGAACGCAATTCGAGGGGATGTCGACTTGTTCCTCCGGAGCATCATTAGTTGATGTCTCTTGCGAATCACCACGGCCAGCTTGCATCACAAATCCAAGATGATGCAACGCTTCGTGAATCCACCTTCCTCGATTCAGTACCGGACCCTTGTGGGGTTGTGGGCGACCAGCGTTACTCCTATTGGTGATGCGCATTTCTCGGTTTATTAGAAACGGCTGAAAGCGTTCGTTCATCTGCTGTGTTTGTGCAAGTTCATGCAGCGCACGCTTGAGCTTCTTCATGTGCAAGAATTGATTTCGTGTCGCCCTCTCCTTCGCAAAAAGCTGTTCGTAAAATATCTCCATCTCGGCATGCGTTTTTCGATCTCGTCCTGGCTAGCCTTCAGGAGCCGCTCGTACTTGACTTGGTCGGCTTTGTGAGATTTTTTCATGAGTGCTACACGTTGATGTAGTCGGGTGATGTCTTCTTCCTGGCTGACTATGATAGCCTGGACATCATCTGAGGAAGGTCCTTCGAATGGTTTCACTGCTCCGACACGTGAAGAGGATGGAGCTGGAGACAACAGGCTCGTCGATGCACTGGCACCTTCAAGTAGCCGAACTCTCTCGGCGAGATCGAAAGTCTGCTGATGTAACTTGAAAGCTTTGTCTTCCGCAAGTTTGCATTGGTCCTTGAGCTGTTTTACTCTTTCCTTGCAGACGCGCAATTCCTCTTGCATCGAGCGCTTCTTCGAAGGGAAATTATCCTACAACACGCACAGCACCAATCAGACCGGATTTCATCCAGTCGTTGAATGAATCCAAACCTTTGAGCTCTGAAGAACCTCAATCTCCTTTGTCAGCAGTCGTTCAGTATTTTTCAGCGTCTTGTTCTCTCGTATCAACTCCTCAATCCGTTTCTGCTTCTCCTTGGCACGATTTTCGAGCTGCCAGCAATGCCAAGTTAGCAAATAGAACCACTTTTACGTTTGCAAGTGGCCAACAAGCACACTTGGCACACCTGTAGAGCAGCATCGCTTGCATAGAATCGTTGCAACTGACGTTGCAGCCCCGAGTTAAGCTTCTTCGCTTGGTTCAGCTTTTTCAGGAGAGCTGCAATCTGCAGATCCTTCCCTTTCAGATGAGTAGGAGAGCTTTTATCTTTAGTCGGCTCGAGTTGTGGACGTTGTGTCTGCTCCGCCTCCTCCAGCAGCATCATGATGGAATCTTCACCGGGGTCATTATCTCTGTCCGTCAGGAGTTCCGGTGTTTCTGTCAGAAGGAGGCCATTGGCATGAGCTGCTGCAATGTTCCTGGAAACCTGTGGACAAGCGAGTCAGTAGTGATAAGAGGTACTTGTGCGTCCTGTGTTGCCTGTCGTCGTACCGCCACTTCCTCCGCTGAACGCTCTTCGCACTCCATGTGAAGGACAATTATAGGACGGGCGCACAAGAACGTCAGCAGAACATGCGGAAAGGCACAGCTGACGTTGAAGTGATTGGTTTGTACCGGTATTCATAACTGCTGGTGGATCAAGAATGATATCTAGGTATTTAGGGTAGGTAGCAATGAAGATCTCTAAAGGCAGTAAGATATACCGGTACATCTACCGGTATAACTGGCTTCGTCCTCCAAGCAGCCAGTCCGCGTTAAAAATTCATCCAGTTGTGAAGAGCCAGGCGACAGCTCAAGCCGACGTCTAAGTCGCTGTTGGCTCTGCAATGGTGGCAAGTATCAATGGTGCGTTCCCCATGTACGACTTAGAAGACGGTCTGGGAGTCCCGGCCCAAAAGTACAAGAAGCCCAGCAAAGGCCACAACACCAATCGACTACGAGACAATAAAGCTCTACGGGTATAAAGACTATCAGTTCATAATCCGCAAGCGTCTACAGATACTGACTCCGTTGTAAATGAATAGATCGGCTGCTGTCTCGTCGTCTGGTACTTCTTCTCCACATCAGCAACCTTCACCAACAAAGTGCTGATCAAGGAGCACCATGTATCGGCCGAGATGCTCACAATGTGTCATCTCTTCATCAGCATCCTCCTGGACTGTAAGGAAGCTTGCAGTCCTAAATATGGGATACTGGTAACTACCGGTTACTGACCTGGTCTGTGTATTATAGTTGTGGTGTTGACGTTCCCAAGTGCTCCGACGAATGCTGGAGCCTGGCGGATGCAGAGATTTCGTCTTCGAAGGTGTGTGTGTGCCTGTTGCAGAAATTGTTATGGAGGATAGGATGACTGACTTCTATTATTTTTATTCATGCATTAGTATCATGTGGATCGTACCGCTGAGTTTGTTCTCCGTGCTAGCCAAGATGCTCACGTACTGGAGCTACAACGCTGTGCCAGTGTCCATTACGCAGACGTGCAAGGCGTCGCAGCCCTTTTTCAACGTGGTGATGGCCTATATAGTCTATCGCTCGCGGTTCTCACTCGCCACGTACTCGAGTCTCGTGCCCATTGTCTTTGGTGTCGTCATGGCCTCTGTGTCTGAAATGGGCATGAATGTGAGTGCAGTTTTTATAGTTAGTTGATACTCAACAGATGTATGACTGACAAGTGGTGTGGTTTGTTGTTGTAGGATTTGGCCTTCTCTGGCACAATGTTTGCCGTGTTCTCGGCGCTGCTGGGCGTCATGCAGAGCATGTACGCCAAGTTCCTGCTGCGTCGACGCATTGTGATCGATAGTGTCAACGTAAGTTGAGCTTTTGTGACACTTTTGTAGTCTGGAGTTTTATGTTTATTAACTATGTGACTTTACTCGTTCTTGGTGCAGCTTCACTTCTACGGTGCCTTCGTGTCGTTCGCTATCAACGCTCCGTTTGTTCTCATGAGCGCTCGGGCTCATCAGGACAACTTTGTTGCGAGCTTCCCGTTTGGCAAGGTGCTGATGTGCAGCATGATGCACTTTGTGGGCAGCTTCAGCTCCTCATGGGTGTTGGGCGAGGTCTCAGAGCTCACGTTCTCCATCATGAGTACGATGAAGCGCTTCGTTATCATTCTCAGCGCAGTATTGTACTTCGGCAACCCTGTCACTACTCAATCGGTTATCGGCATGGCACTTGCGGTACGTTTGCTTCTGTTCTGTTTGCTGAACGTGGACTATGTTAATATTTACTTTGATGTTATCGGTGGACTATTGTAGATTGGCGGTGTGAGCTCTTACCAGTTCATCAAGATCACGGAGAAGAGCTCAAAAATGCCACCGCTACCGCTTACAGTTAAATCGTCGGAGTAAAACACCTGACGATCTTCGTTGGTTTGCATACACTAAAGTAGACGATATAGATTAAAGCCACTGGCGAATGAAGCAGGAGATGAAAGCAAGAGCGGCAAGTGACACCTGCAATGGTAGCAGGCGTACTTTATTAAAGTGCAGTGAATGAATTCCAGACCAATATTACATCTTTTTTTGCATGCCTTGGCTTCTGTCTGGCAATGCGTCACGAAGTTCTTGCGCACGTGTTTTCGCAGCGACACCTCGAGAGATCGTAAGCCCCCACATGTTTCACTCTGACGAGACCATCAATTTGATGATCAAAGTCTTATGTGGACAATCTGTTTGGCAAAATACACATTCATTGAAAATATTAAAGCGCATCAATGGTCTAGTCCTCGTTGGTCACGCATTCTCCGCTCCCAATAAGAACCACCCGACCAGCCCAGCTACACCACAAGCCCAAGTAAGCTCTAAGGCCCACGAACTTTGATGGTCGGTCCAGCAAAACAGAGCTAAGTACGTGGTACCTCCTTCTCTGATGTCACTGGGTCATCATGCCACTCAACGAGCACTGGAGAAGACCGACACTCATTTACCTGCTTCGTCGCCGCTGGTCTCTTGATTCTGCACCGATCAATCATACATCGACACTGCGTTGGTTCAGAGACAGCTGATCCGAGGAGGAGTTCGAGGCAACAGCGCCCGCTGCAGCAGCTTGTCCAGCCGCATCATTGCCCGAAGGCGACAGGTTCGGCAGCGCGCCATTCACAGCAGCAGCACCCGCTGACCCAGGAGACGAGGCCTGCAGCGCCTGCATGCGCTGCTGGTACTGCTGCATCATCTGTTGCTGCAACTGTGGGTTGGGCCACTGCACTCCGCCAGCCGAGCCCGTCTGCGCTTGCTGCTGCATAAGCTGTTGTAGCATCGCCGCCTGTTGCTGCTGAAGTTGTTGCTGGTACACCATCTGCGGGTCCGTCGGTCCCTATACAAAAGCCACCAATATCATCAGTACTCCTCACAAACTCCTGTTTTAACTGGTTAAAACCCACCTTTTAGCGGGTTTAATATCATCCCTGGGCACAATATCAATCAGGAAGTCGAACACGTCCGTCTTGGTGATGGCCATAGCGATATCGTTGCGTTGCAACGTGCGTCGTTGTTCTCTTCCGTGTGGATCCAGGCGCGTAGACTCAGCTCCAGGATAAACATCTCGCAGGCCTTGGCGAACAAAACGGGGGCTTCTGCGCTGATCATCCGCACGTCTTCGTCCGTCTTCATGATTTTCTTAATGCGGGCGAGTGGGAGTTGGTGTGTTTTAAAGTCGAATGTGCTGCTGTCGATCTGGGAGATCTCCTGGATTTGGTGTTGCCAGAACGCGTGTAGTTGTAGCTGCTGTTGTTGCATCTGCGCGCGTTGGTTCTGCAGCTGTAGTTGCATGCTGAGGTTGCTTGCGTTGTTGCTGTTGTCTCCGTCACTGGACATGGTTGTTGTTGGTCTGCATAATAATCGAATAGGTTAGTTACCAAGGTAGCGAGATGGCATGTCATACATGTAGCGGCCGTCGGTGGGTCGGCTCAATTGGTGGAAAAGGAAGCCTTGCTGCAGTTTCATTGGGCGTACCTCTAGCTCGATGCCGCGCTCTGATTGATTCTGCCGATGGACCAAAGCGCGCTGGTTGGTCCGTTTCGAGCCTGTGAGAACGCTCGGAAAAGGGGAGCACAAAAACAACTTGACATTTGTAGCACATACTCAACAATAGTACAAAACACGGCGGGAAGTTCGAAAAATAACGAGGTTTTACAACTAAAACCTTACTTTGAAAAACCTCTTGATAAAAGTAACAGAGTGAGGTTTTACATCACATTCTGTTTTGGGACGTCGAGTGTCGAGATGGCTACATTTAGGGATATGGCTACACACCTAGAGTTTACCTTGAACGATAACAATGCAGCAGAACTGGCACTGGCAGGAACGATTCCATCCTGTGGATGTCGAGGACGCATGTCGTCGGCAGATCCTCAAAGTACGTCTGCCCCAGTTCACTGTTAGTGAATGAGTCAAACCCTGATGTTGCATGTCAATTTCAACATCTTGACCCTGTAGATCCACAAGTCGCTGTCGTATCATCGTTGGCTGAAGCAAAGGCGCAGTCGACTAAAGAGGTTCATCAGCAAGAGAACGACTGCAATGCAGACGACCAATATCACAACGAAGAAGAAAGTGACGCAGCCTTCCGCGACTGGCTGCGTTGGAAAAACAAACAAGCTCGAATTGCAAGGAAGCAAAAGCAAGAGCAGATATCCGAAAACGACAAAAGAAGGTCAGGCTTTGACTGTTTATGGTTGCTGAATTGATAGCAAACTCAGTATCTTCTTGCTAAACATCGACACAGCCGACTAAGTGGTGTGGGAAGCCTCCGTCGCTGCACGTGAATCCCAAGACGAAGAAGAGCTGCACTCGCAAGGCAGAAACCACAACAAGTTTACTGTCGCCAAGCAAGAGTACACCGTCATTGAGGCACCGTCGTCCCGATATTGAAAATCAACTGGCGTACGAGACTTGGCTGGCTCGAGTACGTCAAGAGGATCATGTCCGGCGGAACCAGAGGCGGGAAGAGATCAATAGACGTGAACAGCAACAACGTGAAAAACATGAAGTCACGTGGCGCAAAAAGCTGGCGGTATGCGCGTACTCCACCACTGTCCCCAGCGAACACTAATCGTGTTCTTGGCCAGTATATAAGACCACAATGCCCCTAAAATGATCGATGTAAAACTCTTGCTGCCTTGTAGCACTATTAGATATCTGTTTCCACCAACGTTTCGACGGGAGGTCTCTTCTGGCGCGACGACAACTCGCGTTGTAATGCTGATGGGGCTTTTAGCATCGCCTTTAGCCGCAACATGAATCATTTGGTGATGGTCTTCTTTGCCATCATGGTGCGTCACTTTTCCTCCCATGATGCGCTGAAGTTCCGTGCTCATAAACTCACTGGACGGCCACAGTGTAGACAACGAGGCCTATGAAAAATGCCGTAGGAACGGCCAAGAACATCCCACAAGAACATACAGATGCTAAGCTAGAAGTAGTTTCGCATCAATTGGTGATGCCTTCATCGAGAGGAGTCCTATCAGCTATGCTGGCGTTATAGGGCCAAGGAAGGAGGTACGCAGGTATCTAGGGTAGCTATGAGGATCTCTATAAGCTTAGGAACGGTTGGCCATAACAAGCAATTGCAATTTATGGATCACCCTGGAACTCTCTCGGATGATCGCAACCGCGATTTTCAAGCGTTTGCGCATGGCGATGAGCACCAAGAAGACGACAGCAGTAACCACCCACGAAACATAGGCGGAAGCTTTGAACTGCAGCTTTGTATTCTCATTGGTAGCTGCTGCTAGAGCACTTGTGTCGATGGTGGTGGCATTCAAGAAAGCCAAGCCACCTCTCAATTGTGACGAGGTGATTAGTTCCGAGCGTACGGAACAAAGCAGGCTGAGCAATATAAGTCCGATCAGCACGAGTGTGCACGTTAGCCATACCACACAGCCAGCGAAAAATTGCAGCACGATCAACCAGACCTCCTACGAGTTAAGTTCCAAACCCTCCAACCAGCAGTATCACTGATCGAGCAGCATACATATCGTTCAAGAAACGATTGAGTACTTGCAAATTACTCTCCAGCTGGCTTATCAACGGGTTAGTCCCTCCAGGAGCCTCTACTTCTCAAACATCCTTGTGCACACTCTTGGTGTTGCAGACAGCGTCACATTTGCCTAATTCGTACAATGTCGCTGTGCAAGCTGGGTCAGCACCTTTAGGATCGATGCAAACCTCTTCCAGCACGGTCTCGTTGGTTGAATCCACTGGTAAACAACGGAAGAACGCCAACTCCGTGTTTTGTGCAACAACCCAGCACATCTCGTTGACATACGTGTAAGTTTTGAGCCCGCCATCGGACATCTCGCCACACAAATACCAAACAATTTTGCACTCGCAAGTGACACACCATTAGCGGATGCTACAAGGAGATCTTCATTCAGGAAAGGGTATGTCGTGAATCGCATATCGGCATAGTCTCCCTCTCCACAGACATTGCCATTGTAGTCTTTGGCGTAGAGGAGGCTAGATGCATTAGCAATGTACGTTCGTGAGTAACATTATTGTAGAAGTCGATTGAAAGCTTACCTCAGAGGTTCTCCGGTTTGTAGTGCGACGACGGCAACGATAATCGGTTCGGTTCACCAGACACGCCAAGCGGTAGTGATGGACGGTGAATACCGTTGGTGCGCTAGGTGGGTTACCATTCCTATCCAGTAGACCACGAACAAAAAGACAGCAGAACGCATCTCGACACCTACAAAGCAGAGGAAGGCAAGGCATTAATTTCATAGTATCGAGCACATTCGGGTCCAAATCATGCGTCATAACAAGAACGATGGCGCTTACTTTCGATTGCTTCGAGAGGCAAGACTACTTCTTCAATCTCCACCACCTTCTTTGGTTGCAATGGCTTCGGGACTTGAGCAGCACCCAACCATGCTCGGATAACGATGTCACCCTAGACTAGTTATGTATCACATAACGCAGAGCACTCGTTATTTCCTGGCGCAAAAAATGTTTATGGGGTTGCTACTCAAGGAAAACATTTTGCAGTGTTTCACATCGGAGAAACTGCTCGTCATCGAAATAGACGTTTGATCAAGTTAATCGTGTAGCAATCGCATTGATTGCGAGCGCATTAACATTGCCACGGGTGTGCTTTTGAATGCACAAAGTGAATGTCGCCGGAGACGGAAGCAAACGACCACGTGCCACTTGAATTCCTGCTGGGTGCACGCGCGAAAAACTACTTGCCAAACGCTTCGGCCACAAGTCTTCATAGGCGCTCTAATAACGCCAATGTATGTCCACATTTGCTATTCTAGCAGTTATTCGCCAACATCGTGACTAATTTCACGTTGTTTTCATAACTAACTGCGTGATTTTCGTGCTCGAAGGCAAAACGAATATTTACATCGTCGATCCATCCACGGAGGCGAGAAGAACAGGCACGACACTTGCTCCGACGTGTCCTAGAGCAAGATGTTCCACGTGATATCGATGGCTTGCCGGAGTCGTCGATTCAGCCACTAAAACCCGACAAGACAGCAGTGATGAAAGCTATTATGGACGCTGCTTCAGAATCTCTTGCCAACCAAGAGGACGTCTTTGACCCTGAAAGCTTTCAGTTGAATTTTGTAGATGTCAAACGGAGTCCTGGTCAATTTAAAGCCCCTCGACGGAGTTCTTGTGAAGATTTGGCGCGTCAAGAACAACGAATCAACAGTTTTCACGGCTTCAAACAGGATGACCGATCTTTCCTGGACGTTGCTGGAGCAGCTGCACGCATACCAAAAACAACAACTCGACAGCTTCGGGATCTCAAGCTGGACACTATAAAAGCGAGGAAGAAGTTGGAAGGCAAAAGAACGCAGGAACTAATCGAATCTTTGCAGCAGCAACAAGCGTACACACGTACCGCTCTTCGTCACCACCAGCAACTTGTCAATGCCGAACTGTCAGTCAACTCTACGTCTCCGTCGCAGAAGCAGTCACGAACTGCTTTAACAAGGGTTGTAACTCTTGACACCACCTTGCCGAATGAAAACCCCGATGCCTTTGACCGGAACGAAACAGGCTATGAAGAAAAAATGCACGGAAGTGTGCTCCTGCAGCAGTACCAAGAATCAAATTATGAGCATATGCAGCTGCTGAGTTCACCGCCACGACGATTAGCCACGCTTCAACTTGATGGTCGAGCATTGAATAACTTCGATACGGTTGATTCTGACGACTGCACATTTGCAGATTTTGCTGACGAAGAAGAAGGCCAGATCTTGTCACAAGACGACAATGATGAACAAACCAGGAGGCGATTAAATGACTGTCAGCGTCAGGTATTCGTTAACAGTGCAGCCAATGGCCTCTTCCTTGGAGGAGGCTTCATCGCCAAAAGACGAAAACTAAAACCAACTCAACCAGTATTCGCCTCGCTCAACCTGAGAGCGAGCGCGAATTCCTAGACATGGTACTTGGTGCACAGTCCGCGTCTATTCTTCCACTAGCCGTCGCAAACAAGCCTGCGCTTCGTCGTCGTAATGCAAGTGCTGGCCACCGTCGCCCTCAAAACCAACCTTTAAAAGACAAGTAACATGTGTTCTCCACTCGATGACAACATATTCTATTGCTCGCCTCGCCACTTACAGCTTGCTCTCTGAAGTCGCAAAGGGTGGCGTCACAAGAGGTAGTTCACGTAGAGGGCGACATCGCACTGCCGTACCGTAGCAAATTACGGAACAGTGCATCCCGAACACCAGTCGGTTCATCGTCGTGTTGGAATCGAAGCGCACATTGATCACCGCCGTGGCACCTTGAGCTCTCGCTGCAAACTGCACGCGATGCATCGCCTCCGCCACCGTCTCATTCATCAATGACGTGTAGGACGCAGCTTCACCTGCTCACAAAGAAACAAAATAGCAGCCATAATGCATTGATCACAGTACGCTTTTGACACTTATTTGTCGTACCTCCGACGAGTCCTGTCAACGCCACATACATGTCACTGATGACCGACTTGGAGCGTACAGCTACCGCCGACACCATCCCAAACTCCTCCAGTACTTCTCTTCCCTTGATAAAGTCACCTAAAACATTCAATTCGACAATAACCACGAACAATGAGGGTTTAGATGCTTATTTGAGTCTATTTGCGCTAACTATTACTGCTGCCTACGGGTGGTGAAGTACAACGAATCCGTCTTCTCCTTGACGTCAGGGATTCCTGCGGTGGTGGAGAAACAGCGACGTGGTATTAGTCGCGGCGTGCAACATGCGCCTCGTAGCCTCAGCATCGTCGGAATGATTGTTTGAGGGGCTTTCTATTGGGTTTTTAGTATGGACGATAAATAATGAGTCGTCCCATTAGGTACGAGAAGTATCTATGATGTCGATCAATAATAGTCCGAAATGCGATATTGTCGGCGAGCTCGCTCTAGCTGAGGACTACGACGATGTAGTAATTGCGGGGATGCAAGTCTACGACTGGTTCGTGCACGTGAAGAGCGCTACGACAGCAAAACAGTAAAAAGTTAGCTGGTTGGGTCATCAAACAATTCCGCAGAAAGTTGAATTCGAACTCACCTCGGACGAAACATGCCGATAAACTGCAGCTTTGGTTCCCAGTGAACGCATTGTTGGTTCGCGGTGGAAGTCGAAACCGCCGTCATTATCGTTGCCGGTGTCAGTGTCAATGTTTGAAGTCCGGAGCGGTGATCTGTTGTCGTCTTCGCTGGTAGGTGGCATGAGGGACACGGTTTCCACATTGCTGTCTGCCTCAGGGTCTTCCCAATCGTCGATGTCATCTTGGTATTTTGCCATCATCCTCGCTCGCTGCTGAGCCAGCAAAAATGCCCGCTGCTGCCTCCTCTTGCGACGCTGTTCAAACCATATCTTTCGACGATAGAAGTTCCAAACGCGTAACGCAACGCATACCCGAGGCATATGACTGCTACTAGGAGAAGTATCACCTCCCATGAGATTGCTGTCGTTCGGTGTGGCTTTGAAATGACTACCTCTTCAGATAAAGGAGTCACCAAAACGTTGTTGGTGATTTCTACCTTCTCGGTCCCAGTTTGCGCCACTGCTATGACTTCTTCGTAACTTTCTGTAACTACCTCTTCAAGGTGAATTAGTTCAGGTTCAATCAGCCTGACCATTTCCTCCTTAATAGCTGGCTGCGAAGGTACTGCGATTTCAACGTGGCCCACTTCAGAATTTAGTGACTCAATCTGACCTTGCTCAATATCGACTGCAGAGGAAGGTTGGATAACGGAGTCTTCTTCCGCAATGTCTGATTCGAATGATAGCTCAAAGTATTCTTGATCGACTTCAGCATGTATCTGCTCGTCCTGAACTTGCTCATCGTCACCGCTTGGTTTCAGAGAGGCGCTCACTTCTTTCACTTTGATGGATACAGGTGATGAAGATTCCGTATCAACATTCAATTGGGGTGCATTCTCCACTGGCTGTTTGTCATTTTCTACGACATCATCCGACATCGCTTGAACAGAATTCCCACCTTCTTCACCAATGGCCCGGATGGCTACCGTCTCTTTTAGCTGTGCGTGAATCATTTCCGTTCCTTTTCCATCAACTCGTACGTGGTACGTACAATATGCCGCCTTAAATCTTGCATTTCGTTCGCGAGCATATCTTGATGCTTCTCACGGTCAGCCCGCAATTTTGCCATGTACGTTTGCAATTCATTTAAAACCCTTTGTGAACGTAGTTCAATATCGGATGTTGAGAGCTGAAAACCCTGCAATTCCTGGTGGAGAGAGTTCACTCGCTTGCGCATTCGTTCCTGCTCTTCTTTTGACAGCGTAAAAGGCGTGTTTCTCGAAAATAGCCATAGCAGTTCTTCCACGAAAAATCCGCTTGTACCAATCACTAAGCAGCACGCCACTACAATCACACTCCACTGGGGAAATACAACGACCGATGATGCTTGCCTTAGCACACAATAGTGATCATCTGCTGGAACTCCATCCGAAAATTGTTCTTTGTCACCGTCATTAGAACCATCGTAACGCCGATCATCACCAGACACTAAACCCGTATTTGATTCCGCACCACCTAATCCTTGAGCTAGTGAGGCCAGCATTTCAGACACAGTTTTCTTAGAAGAGGTTACTCTGGAGTTAGTAGACTGCAATTCAGCATCGCTCTGCTGAGAAGTAGACGGCTTCGTGTGTTCGCTTGTAGATAGTGTGCATAGATCACTCGCAAACATATCACCGTCACCAACTTCAGTCTTCTGAGGGTATTTAAGTACACCCTTCTCATGTTCATAGCACGAACCGCCGTATGAATCGTGTATCGGTTGCGAAAACACCTCAGGAAAACTGCTGGCCGAGTAGATCACCGGTTCCTCCGGGCTCTGCTGATTGCTTTTGCTCGCGCAGCTTTGGTTCCGTAAAATAAGTCGTTCCAAAGTCCCTCATTATCTCCATCTCTCGCTGCTTTTTCAAGTAGTCGGTCAGCTTGAGCTACATCTTCCTCTTCCCACCGTCTCAGTGCAGAAACATCAACTTCATCTTGGTTCGACCTCATTGCCGTTTTTCTCCATCGATCTGGCGTCGTCATCTGGTCGTATCTCAATGGAGTCTGAGGTGATGTAGTTGCATGAACTCCCGTGGACGGAGCTTTGATCCTCGAAATGGAGAGATTCGCTCTGGTTGAAAAGCCAGAGCCTGAGCCACTCATCGACCCTCTGGGTCTCACCGGGGAATAAAATCCCCAACAGCATTTAATTTCTGTCCTGTAGGTCGAAGTTTAACCTGATTCACTATCTTTTGGCTCTCAGTGTTAGGAGGTCGTGGTGGGAGCTTTTGCTGCTCTCCTGGTCGTCGTAGAGGCGGCAATACCGACGGAACGGGAGTCGCGACGTCCTGTGTCGTTCGCTCTGATTGTATGTCGATGATTCACGGTGTTCACGCTCCATAATGAGGTCCATCAGTGCGTCCTCTTCTGGGTCGTTAGGGTGCATTCTTGATGCCTTTTGAGCTGTCGACGGATGGTTTTCCTGGTTCGGAGACTCGAAGCTGTTGCTTAGTGACGATGGAGACGGCGCTCGCATTCGCATGAGTCTCTCCTGGACTTCTGTTAGGCGCCTGCGATCCTGCTGAAGCTGCCACTTGAGTAGAGCGTTGCTAACCGGTCGGCGGTTGAGTCTATCACTGTCTAGACTTGCCATCAACGGAGCTTAGTGTCGATGGATTTGGCGAACGGTTTTAAGCGGCGAAAAAAACGGACACTGACATATGATGATAGTGACTACTTTTGAATAAGGACTTTTGTATTGTGTCTAAGCAATTCGAAAACAAGCTGAAACGGCCGTGTGTTGGTAATGCGAGGATTAGGCGATGGCAAGATTTGGCGGGAGCCAATAACCAATTTGGGTGTTTCATTATGGTGTTGAACATCTGCTGTCTTCGCAGCGACATCTGTTCTCCCTGGGTATTTCGACTTGGACCCTTCTCCTCTTCATCTCGACTTGCACTCCATTCCCTATCTTTCAAAACTGCATGACTCAAATTCATTTGTCGATGGTTGATTAGCTTGTGCGTGCTGCTTGATCTAGAATACACCCGCTGTGTGCAGCACTTGGTTAACAGAAAAACCCTCGCATTGCTGCGGTGAGGGGTGGAGTTTTCGTCGTTCCGTGAGGACGGGCCTCGGTGGGGGGCATCACCATTGCCACCTGCGTTACCCACCAAGGCCTCACGGTTTAAAAAAACGCCGGTCTGGGTCATTGGTGCTGTTACTTCCTCGTCGTTCGGCAACGAAGCACTCGGCGTACTCGTCCCGAGTTGTCACTGACAAGATCTCGCCCATTTTACGTTTGAAACGCTCGCAGTACGCTGCAGGTGGGATAGCCGATAGACCATCCGCGTCCTTCGCAAGAAGCTTGGTCTTGGCGAAGCGCTCCAGTTTTTATCCATGTTCCATGTCTGCAGAATATCAATCAAACCAAAGTAATAGATTGATGGACCCACGACAGTGTTCGCACGACGAGTTCCCGTAGCAAGACGCGGCAAACCAGCACGTGGCTTAAGCTGTGGGGCCGAATTCATCATGGTAGGGACGGTGGATCCCTCACGAGGACCACCTTGATTCAACATCGAAGAATTGTTTATGGTCCGACGTCTTGTTCCGACAGCATCCTTCGGTGGAATAATGGGCTCTTCCTCCAAATCGGGATTAACCATGTATTCCACGTTGTGGATGCCCAGCAATAATGAGTAGTCCATAATTCCCAGACGAGAAAGGAAGTTGGCGTCCTTCACCAGCTGATCGTACAACTCCTCAGCCACCTTAGGATCGAGGCGAACCTTCGCAGTCAAGTCGTTGTCCTTCAGGATGACATTGGGCTCGTGGCGACCGACCCGTGCACGGCAATTCTCCGCATCTGTTGATCCAAACACATATTTGGCATTACAGTGGCGGCACGTGACACGCTTACCCTTCGATGGATGCTTAGCACTGCGGTTCACCCAAGAACCCTTGATGTCATAGCGGCGGTGGATAACCTTTTCTGTGCTGAACAGATTTGCCATGACCACAAAATTGAATGTGTTGCCATACAGCCGAATCGCGTGGCACCCATAGAAGCGCGTCAACAAACTGTCCGGATTTGTCAGCAAGAAGGATGCATACTCCGCAGCCACTGAACGCAGGAAAACCGATTCCTCATCACTCATACTCTTCACAATCAATTGTTGATCGTGCGAGAAGAACATGAAGGCGCCACTCGCACCTTCACTCAGACGTTCCTTTGTCGTTCGGCTCAGACTTTCGATGTACTGGTTCGTGTCGATACCGAAGTGCTCCCGGATTGTCTGGAAAGTGTGTGGACAGTAGTCAATAAATAGCGTGCCCTTCCCAAGCGCAGCTTTAGGTCGTGTCCGGATCATGTATTCGTCTACGCCAAGCGATCCACGATTGTCTTCTGTTCCCTGCGGTTGCAGGTACAATTCTTGCTGGTTCGCACCAGGAGGTAAATGCTGTGTGTCGCGTACTGCCTGAATAATACCCGTCGTGGTGTAGTACAACACCTCGCAGCGCAGTGCAAGATTCACTTGCGGACTCAGGTCCACATCAACATCAACACCTGCCTTCTTCGTCTTGCCAGCCTTCTTCAAGCTGTTAATCAAAGTGGACAATTGTAAGTTTTCATATAAATTGCAAATAAACTTGCATCACATGAAACATACGTGTCGTGGAAGTCGTTCATCTGGAACCAGACCACAAAGTCGAAGTAACCTTTGCACGTGATCATGAAACTCATCATCTGCTCAATCCAGCTCGAGCGATCCTCTCCTTCGATCAAAAAGGGCACATAGATGCAGAACGACAGGCCCCAATAGATGATAATGGCAATCACGTAGCTACAGGCAACACAAGTACACCACAACATGTCAGCAGTTTGTTCCACCCAAGTACAAACAGGTAGCAGACTTACATCGTAACAGAATGCAGCACGCGAAGACGCATACGCAATGTCTCCGAAAGTCCGGAGTTTAGACGACGGTACGCCCAGTAAATTACCCTACACAGACAAACAACCGAGAAACCAGTTAGTACAAGCAGGGCTAATCAATTCCTAGCTATACAGCAGGAACGTACGTGATGGCGTATACCCAGTACAAAATAAGCCAAATGTAGAAGAGGAACCATGACCTGATCAATTAAATGCAGCACAAAACTTATCACATCAGCACCCACCACAAACGTGCCATAACTATGTTTGCAAACGTACTGAAAGTTTAGGTTCCATAAGTTTCCTGTATCGCTGGAACCGGAACTATCGTTGTGACGCCACTTGCTTTTGCTTGCAGTCCAACAATACCCAAACTCGGATTCTCCGGCAAAGTCCGGGATCGACACCAACAAGATGCATGTAATAAGGCCTGGACAAATTAATCGAGTCAGTAAAGTACAAACAGCCATGCATAGAATATCTGCCAGAAACGCTGGATAAAACACACACCTGTAGCCCACACGAAACCATGGTAACGGCGAACATTGCCCTTGTAGTCTGTAAACGGGCTCTGTAGCGACGACAACATGTCAATAGCCATGACAAAGAACCAGCTCTCGAAGTCCACAAGAAAAACTGTGTCAACGCCGCTGTGCCAGTACACGACGCCCCTGTGAGTGCTTTCGTGCAATCACCTTTGCCGCACTTGTACAACTCCGTGACGAGCAACACTGTCACCAGACAGATATCACAAATACTGCGGAAGAAGATGATGGGGTTTGGGTGCTTCCTCCACGTGGGGCGTGTCAAGAATGTGTAGACCACTGACGAGCAACACAGCAGCGTGATGACGCTCCCACACACGAGTCCTACTGAGACGTCAGCGTCGTTATCAGCAAGGGCGATTGTCGTTGCAGCTCCACAGATGAAGACCAGGAACATGAACACCTGGATCTTGTAGTTATTGGCCCAATGGATAGAGTTCTCGACCTTGATCTTGGCGTGGAACCAGCCAATCCCTTCATTTGGACCTCCCTGGATTTTGTCCGTGATGTAGCTGCCATTGTCGAAGCTATCCTCAGAGCTCTCATCTACAGAACGCATCGTTTTAGCGCCAGAAGGCGACTTCTTGGATTCAATAGGCGTTTTCATAAATTGATAGCCATTACTATAGAAACAAACAACCAGAGACGCAACCGTTAGCGACCTTCCACAGGTTTCTAAACGCCACAACCATTATTATACACGTACCCTGCTTCTAGCATGGCGTTTTGGAACCCTCCAGCACTCTCCGTGCGCACGTAATAGGGTGCATCGTTGCCTGGAACCTGTTCGGACTCGGACATTCCGTAATCCATGCCCTCTCGCGAGTCGTAGTGCGGCTGTTGAACGTTTGGAGGCGGCGGAGGAGGTGCGTTGGGACGATGTTTCTTTTACGACCTGGACGACTGGATTTGGGCACGCCGCTGAGCACTGGTTGGCGCTCCGATACACGGAGGCCGTCGCTGTCTCTACTTTTGCGACTGGCCATGACCCGCTACTATAAGGAGGCACCTGTATGTCTTGTACGTCGTTCAATGTAGGCGCTTGCGTATCGATCGTTGCAGGGCGGAGGGTATGGCGCTGGCTTCCTTCCTCTCTTCGCGTGAGCCTTTCCGACGTTTGTTTGTCTTGGCGCTTCCGACCTCCGCTCGTCTCTTTCGTCAGTGCCTAATTGTATCGGTCCAATATACTGCAAGGGGCGCAAAGAAGCCAGCACCAGAAATCGGCAGAGAAAGGGATATAGCTGCCGAACCTACAAGGGATAGGTGACGATAAGCCAATGGGGGGGATATAGATCAGTACTGAACCGTTTTTCTAAACAGTCTTTTCAACGAAAAGTAGCCACCATTTTTTATTTACGTGAGTTGTGTGAAGCTTGTGCATGGATGCACTCCAAGTTTGGAATCCAAACCATACACAACTAGGACAACAAGCGATGATACTGTGATACCATCCAACAACGTTATATCGGTAAAAGCATTTTGAAGTGCCACTGTTTTGGAGCTGTCAGAAGAGCGGGTATTTAAGGTAGGTTAACAATGTTTTAGATGACGAATTATCTCTCTCGACAGCATTCAATTCACAAGTGTTATGTGTTTTCGTTTTCTTTTATTGCACTTCCATAGTAAATTAGTTCTTCTTTTACTGTTGTGTGCAGAAACCTCGCATCAAAATTTAGGTCCCATCCTACAATTCGAGATCCAGCTCGAATTTCGCTCCGCCAAAACGATTGGAGCTGAGCTTTTCCCTCGATCCAGCACCGGCAGGCTCCACACTTTCGTTCCCGTTCCAAGATCGACAAGATGGTAAGGAAAAACAAAACAAAGTAGAGTACTTCTAGATCCAAACAACACGTGGCGCTAACGAGATGGCTGTCTTGCTATTCACGAGTGTAGAAACTTATCACGTACCCGGAAACTACCGATGCTTCAAGGCGCTCATTGCCGCCGAGTACAACGGCATTGACATTGAGCTGCCGGCCTTCGACATGGCCAAGGACCTCAAGACCGTCAAGGGCAAGACCCCGTGGGCAAGGTCCCCATTCTTGAGACCGAGGAGGGCACCATCTTCGAGAGCGGTGCCATCGCCCGCTACATCGCCCGTCTCCGTGCCGACACTGGTCTGTACGGCAAGACGTTCTTCGAGTCGGGCCAGGTGGACGCCTGGATTGACTTCTCGTCCCACGAGCTGGAGGTCCCCTTGAGGTGTGGCTGTACCCGATCCTGGGATGGGGCAAGTTCAACGCTGCCGCCCTGGCCAAGGCCAAGGAGGACGTGAAGAAGGCTCTCCAGATCCTCGAGAACCACCTGCACCTGCGGACGTACCTTGTGGGCGAGCAGATCACCCTGGCTGACATCTCGGTCGCCTCGGCTCTGGTCTACCCGTTCAAGATGGTCCTTGACAAGGACTTCCGCAAGCCGTTCTCGGCCGTGAACCGTTGGTTCTCGACCCTTGTGAACCAGCCGGAGTTCCAGGCTGTCGTGGGCGACGTGCCGCTCATCGACACGGCTATTACGGCTGAGGGCGACAACTCGGTCAAGGCTGCCAAGAAGAGCGCCCCCAAGAAGGAGGCCAAGAAGGCTGCCCCGCAGAGGCCCCCAAGCCCAAGAAGGTGGAGCACCCGCTCGCCGTGCTGAACCGTGAGAAGCCCTCATCGATGAACCTAGACGGCTGGAAGGTGCAGTACTCGAACGCCAAGGACCTGGCTGACGCCATGAAGTGGTTCTGGGAGAACCTCGACACGGAGGGCTACTCGCTCTGGTTCTGTGACTACAACTACAACAACGAGAACACCAAGATGTTCATGACGTGCAACGCCGTGGGCGGATTCCTGCAGCGTTCGGAGGCCATGCGCAAGTACGCCTTCGGTGTCATGGATGTGTGCGGTGCTGAGGGCTCGGAGATCATCATCACGGGCTGCTGGCTGTTCCGTGGCGACTCGGAGAAGCACATGGTTGAGGCCAACCCGGACGCCGAGTACTACACGTGGAAGAAGGCTGAAATCAACGACGAGACCAAGGCTCGCGTTGCTGCCTACTGGTGCAACGAGGACGACCTCGAGGGCAAGCCGATCGCCGACTCCAAGGTCTTCAAGTAAGCAGAGAAGTCTCTGAGCTCCTTGACGGACCCGGCAGTAGGATACTCGTGTTAGTTTTCTCCCGCACACGCTCGCAGGTTGTGCGGTTGCTTGGAATGGAAAAGAAATAGATCACCGAAAGCGTTACCGGTAGCTGTCTGGATTAATTAATTAAGATCGTTGAGATCACCAACGTTCATGTCAACGACTGGCAACTTGGCAGTGCCAAACAGGTCTATGAGTGTCTGGAGGACACTCCTGGATACAACGAACTTAGTTTGCATATTGCGAACTTAACTCTAGTAACAATTTTGTGGACCACCTCATACACAAAGCCCAAAATATCGATCGAAAATGTGTTTTTAACTTGGAATTACACCGACTAACACAAAAACAATTCAACGGTCTCGAGCTAGTTTTGGGCGATATTTATTAATCCAAAATCTGGGGTCAACAAGAACCTCATAGAGGAGCAGACCTTTTTCAACAGTGTGCTCAAATCGCGAAACGTACTTAGGTTCATTAGCATCGTATTGCTTCATATTAGTGAGTTAAAACTCACTACGTAAAAAATAATCTAAAAGCCCTTATTCGGAAATGGCTTCGCAACGCAGTCTTGCCTGGCGTAGTCTCTCCTTGTAACTCACCCGCCTCGCCCGGCATTCTGTAGCCCTCGCTGCACTCGCCACCGCACAGCTTACCACCTCTCGCTGTCCCGTGGTTACAGCGAACTGAAACTTAGCTAAGGTCGCCGCACCCATTGCAATGTTTGATCTGAGTCTCGCGATCTTGGTCTGTACTCTCATTTGCGCACGCATAGCTGTCTGACTGTTTTTTGTTTGCCATGTCCTAGTAAAGCTGTACACGTTCTCTTACCGTCAGATGTCGAAGTCTAGATCCAGATCCACTTGCTTGAGCTTGCCCAGGTCAGCACACCGTGCAACGATGTAATAGATGATCAACTGGTGCTTGGGCCTGTTGAGAAACAAAGCCAACTCGTGGAATTCGTCGTCAATATTGGGATAGTAGTCGTGAGCGAAGACCATGAGCTCACGGGCCTCCTGTGGGCTCACCTCTCACAGCACCAACATCAAATACTTAGATAACGGACAGTCGTTTGAGAACAGACTCCGCTGGCGGAGACTAACCCAAGCGATACGCCACCTCAACGTTCCAGAAGTGAACCTAGTTGTTCAGGTCTGTATTCACGGTGGACTTGATAGGACCTGAACTGAAGAGGCGTGCAGATACCTGCTTTTTAAGAGAAGAGCAATGCATAGTGATTAGTGTTGGGGTGACAGTAAGAGTGAATCACACTCGAGATTGTTTCAAACATTCATGCGACAGTTCCAATATTTGAAGGAGAATCATCTACATGTGATGAGGTTCCCAGAAAGTTTATTCAAATCCATCAATCGTTTGAATGAGATCGCCTCCCAAGTCAAGGTTTGTCTGTGATTGGCAGATATATCCAACCTGGAGCCAGGTCATGCTCAAAATTTAACCATGGTGACGTGGAGTAGAAGGCAACTCCGGTCGAGATCCAAGTTCATGCCCCAGAGACTGAGATATTGACCTCCAGTCTGAGATGTGGAGCTCAGTCCGGGCTGTGTGCAATGGATGGATCTAAGCTGTGGCTTTCTGGTCTCAGATGTGACTCTTGGTTCAGCTTTCGAGTCTCGGAAACACAATCTTTGTTGATGGCAGTTATTTGTGGAAGGTCGATTTTGAAGATCGCCCCACCGACACTCTCTGACAATAAATTAGCCTTAGGCATGCCGAAGTGAATACGGACTCCAGCCAATCGACGGTCCAGATTCGCTGTTTGCAGTCATGACTTTGCCGATCTGAGCTCGACTCAGCCAATAAGATGACACCATTTTATCAAGTGCTACTCAAGTTGCACCCAAGCCAATTATTCGATGAAAACTTTCTCACTCAAGTTCAAGATTTACTCAGATGGAATTTGCATGTATAAGATATCCAATCAGAGTTCAATTTGCCCCGAAGGACGCAAGTGGTTTTTGTTCCGTGTTGTTGTCGGTGGTGAACCAGAAGTTCCAAAAAATTTAACTGCATTAACCAAGTGGAAACGGTTTGGTTATTTCATATTTTACATACATACAGCTTGCCTATATTGACGACAGATAACTGTGTGTATTTCATAGTTCGGGGAGAAAGTGGTCTCCTCTGAGGTTTAGGTAGGGTGATTGCGCGGTGTGCTGGGAGTGACTGATTGCCTCCCAGTGTATTGAGTGATTACTAGTGTCCGCCTAATATAGGCGTGGTACGCGGGTAGTCCCAGAGTGTGTGTGTGAGTCTTTGATTCGGACTGGCTCAAACCGAGCCGTCAACTCCTCATCCTGGTCGTTGTTTGGCCCGAGGAGAAGAAAGGAGAAGCTGGTACGGGCCTTGACCTAGGTTCTTAGAAATAAGGCTGTTTCGGCCCAGACCCAGGTCGACCGGGAATGAAGGGGTTGTCGCGATTTTGAGCCGAAGTCGTTAGGAGAAGAGAAGAGGCTGAGAGACCTGGGACCAAGGTCTATAAAGAAGAGGACTGGGATAAGTGTGGTAGTGTATTTATACATAAAAAACCGGGGCATTTCGGACAACACACACGCGGATCAAGATCTGTCAGGGAAGAGTTGAGCTAGTTCTGGGAATTCCAGAGACTCTGAGATCGGAGGCAGCTGGTGTGGCGGACACGCGTCTGGACCCACAGCATAGCCTTAGTCAAGAACCAAGAAAAGGGATCGCAAGTGAGTATACACACGTCACACCCAGCCCAGAACGTCTGAGCTGAGTGGTCCAAGATCAAGGGATTTTTTCCGAGGCACTTCACCGCACGAGCGTTGGTATGCCCAGGTCGAGGGCACTGTTTACGCGTCAGGGAACGGAGATGCGAGTCGAGTAGAGGCAGTCAATGAATTCGTCCAGATCGATATTCTCAGGATACTGCAGGAGTCTAGGACCTCGCGTCGAAGTTGCTCAACCATGATCCACCGCAGGATCTCACGCATCAGCTCCAGGCTGGCAGTCACATGGTCCAGGTACACAAAGTACCGACTGCATATGTAGATTGACAGTGGTGGTGACATCCAGAAATTGACGTCCAGAATGTATGCAGTGAAGCAATACGTGAGAACCCTAGCTTGAGAACGGTCGTGATGCGCGCGGTGGTTTATCTGATTGAGCTTCTTCAGTGTCACATACAAAAGAAAATAGCGCATTATGACTGCACTAGGATCTATGATAATTGGTGTTGGACACAGTAAAACGGATAATATGCCAAACCACGGGTCGCTCTGATCTGGTCTCGCCATACATTCGGAATTGATTGGCGTGAATTTTCCTAAATACATGATGGAGGCGATCCGCGCATTTATGGATTCAATATTTTCTTCACTTCCATTTATACGAGTAAAATCTGACTTCAATATGCCTCCGGAAATTCACCTCTACTTGCACACCGCTTTACTAGGTAGTCCCTTTTACCTCCTTCAGCAGGCCATAGAGTCCACAACATACCAGGAATAAGACAATCTACCATAACAAGCTATTGTACTGTTGCACGGCGTTGTAGCCATCCTTGGTGTAGCACTGTGACCTTCACGCAACTTTTCTCATGTTGCACGTTCAAAAAAGCTTCCCCAAAATACTCCACAATGTGGTCCACAAACTTGTTATTTGAGTCAACGAGTATACTGAGAACAGCCTTTGTATACATGCCGCGAACTTACCATGAATATCAATTTTGTGGACCACATCATGAGGGTTTTTTTAGGGGGAGGTTTTCTCCTGTGGGCGCGGCGGGGAACTCCGCTTTACACACTTGTGAAGTTGCTTCCCAGCCCATAGAGGGAGGAGAATTTGAGTGCGCGTCACAGCACGTAGTGATCGGTTATCGAGCTAGCGAGCACGCCTGACAAGGGACCGAGAGACGAGGCCACGTGTGGGTGTTATTAACAGGTTCATTAGAGAGCGTTCGATCCGCTAAAAGCACCGCGAAGCAGCGTCAAGTCGTGAGGGTTTGGCTACTATTTTCGCGTCTTAAATTGCTGGATCCAAGGCTAATTCACAGGCCAGAGACGCTACTAAGAAGCACTAAAGACTGAGGGGTTTATAGACAGACATGGGCGACTTCCCACCGCCCGAACGCACGAGCGTCAGGGCCAATGAGCTGGTCCATCGCGCTGTAGATAAGAGCTACGAGGACTTCCGCACGCTCATGCACCAGCTACCGACGATGCGCGAGGAGGAGCGTCGTGAGCCGCTTCTGGCGCATCTTCAGAGCTCGCAAGCGCTTTGCGCAGCTTCTGGCGGTGCTCAAGTGGTCAGTACAGGCGCCTTTGCTACAGCAATGTGACTCGTTGCTACAACAGGCAGACGCGTACCGGAACAACGTGAACGAGACGAATGACAGACTGTTCTTCATGCACGCGGACTTGAACCGCGCCAAGGAGCGACGCTATGACTTGAGTACAGCGGTGGACGTGCTCTATGAAGGCAGCTACCTGCGTCTGCCTACGATCATCAAGAACGCCATGTTCCCAAGAGAACTACCGGAGGTGGATACAGAACAGGCGGCTACAGAGGTGGCGGATATCATCCGCTTCCGGCTCATTGAGACGGTGATTCCAGAGCAGTTTACTAATATCAAGTTGGAGGACGGCTTCGTCACGTGTCAGGCTGAAGGAGAATTTGAGCTCGTGTTGACAATTCAGGGCAAGGAGAAAGATGCCAAGTGGAGAGTTATTAGTGTGAACACGACACTGACAGACCCACAGGCATTTGAAGACCACTCCAAGGCAGCATCTACGAGCGCGTTGCGCATCATCCGAACGAACGCACCAAATGCAGCGCACTACAATCACTTGAAGAACCTCGTGCAACGTGCCATGAATAAATCGGAGAAGCCATTTGTGGATGCATTCAAGGTAATGCGCGAGTTTTGTTCGTCGTTGGCGCTGCAGATCCTGTTTTCGCAGGAAAATTGCTGATGGAAGGTCGATGGAAGAATCGCATTATGATCAAGCATCACCGCGATCAAAACGTACTCGATATTTGCTACTGGCCCAAGGCTTGCACACGGAAGGAGGCACAGGCGTGGAGCAGCAGCGGCTGCTCCAGCAATTGAGCGAGCCCATTGCAGCGTCTCTTCACTGCCGTTTCCCGAGTCAAGTTTGTGTGTTCGTTTGAGCTTTGATCCAAACCAGAAGAAGCTTCTCTCCGTTAGTCTTAGTCCGTCACTTCCGCCTAATCTACCGGGATTCGCAGCATTGCTGAACGCGCTAGAGGTGCCGTCCAACATGTTCTTGCTGAGTGCAGAGAATCTTCTCATTGCTGCAATGCGTGCCCACGTGTCAGCAGCATTGTTCTCTGTAGGTAGGCTTCTCGTAGTTGATTCTCCGGATGAAAAGGCCTCCACGCAGTTGGTCTCTGGCGAAGATGTGACGATGGTGTGCTCAGACACGAGTCTACGGATTGCTCGTTCGGATATTGGTGGGTTGCAACAGTTCGTGGAGGTAACGTTCGACATTCGCGAAGGGCGTTTTATTGTGAGCTCTGTTGCTGCAGCGAAACGCGCAGCACTATACTCCACAGTGAAACAGTTGGAGCGAATACTGAATACGCAATGCAAAATTGAACTTGGAGGCAATGTCGACAAGTCGTTCCCGAATGATTTCGCATTGGTATCAGGCGATGGGAAGGGTGAAAAATCAAACGAAATGATCCATGCGAGCGTTCGGAAGGTGTTGTGCGAGATTGTGGCTGACGAAGTGGCGCAAATTGGATCCTCCTTCAAGGGCATCGAAATTTTGCGCAATATCAATTTAAACTGGGAACGATACCTTGCTTTCCGACAGCAACATGGTGGGCAGACAGAAGATCTATCTATTTCGGACACTGCGCTATACTTCCAGTTGACATCCTCAAAGGAGTCAACATGCTACCTGGTAATTGAGATCGACAAATATGGCGAGGTGGATGGAATGAACGGAAATGCGAAGCGGCAGAGATGGAAGAATATGTGCGATTACCGTGCTTTTCGCTGCTTCAGACGAGTGCGGGTCTGCCCGGTCAGCCATCGGGTGTAATTTATCCAACGCTTTGGGGCCTTTAAAGGGAAGATCTACATCCATCCGTCACGCGTCACAACGAAATTATTGCAAATGCATTCCGTAGTGGTAGTCGAAAACGTCCTTACGGTACCACTTGGATGAGAAGTTACCCACAGGCAACAAAAAATGCTGCTAGATGGTGGTCACAAAGCACTGGATATTGGTTGGATGACGCGGAGCACCATGCAGTCGCCCGTAATTGCGTCCCACATATCGCTTCAGTGCTGCTTCACGCGATTAATATGTGCAGCGAACGTATTCAGCTGCAGCACTTCGTGAACTTTGCTCGCCGGCGCAGGCCAAGTTGTCACGCTCTCTTTTCGGAGAAGGTCAACACGGATCCTTTGAAGATCGTTGCCATCCAAGGTCACCTGAAGCATGGCGGAGGGTTCGAGCTGTGTCTTCAGTTAGCTGCCTCTCCATTCAAGTTTATTTTGCCGAAAAGCCAAAGCAGCATTTTTGCTGTCTGACGCATGTCAACGATCGTGGTCAGCTAATCTTTAAGTATCCAACAACGTTGGTAACAAGTGATCTCTTCAGTGAGAATCCCTTGGAGTTGTTCATGATCGAGCTGATTTGTGGTGGTGAGGCCGCTCTGTGAGCTTGCTGTGAAGTTGGAGAAGATGCTGACTACTGTGGGTCGATACACGAACGATATTAAAAGCGATGGACATGTCTTCGTTGCTGATCCGTTCGCAATCGTGTTACCTTGAATCACCGAATACTGCATCGCGGCTGGGTCTTCGCCGGATGGCATGACAACGTACCGTGTTACTGTGCAGTTCAAGCAAAAGATGGGTTTTGTGGTAAACTACAGTCACAAGGCAGAGCACCCACTGATGCACTTCATCCAGTCGGCGTTGAATGGTCACAGCGATCCAGAAGCGCTAGAGCGCACATGTATCCCAATGGGGATCTTGGCAAGTGTCGTTGAGTCGCAGCTGCTTTGCGCAAAGTACTACCGTCAAGACCCTCCACCCAGCGCAAAGGATGGTGTCGCTAACGAGGTCGGCTTTGGCCGTGGAAAAATGGGCGTAAGAATGAAGTTGGGTTACAAGTTCAAGCTCCCAGGTGAGGAGAAGGGCTACTACGCTGAGAAATCGTACGGTGGCGATGACAAGTCGTTTGTACCTGCCGAGCTGGTGATGATCCCGCGGTCGCAAACGCACGTTCGCTTGTCCTATGGCGACCGCTGTGCCGTAGATATTTATTTCCTGGAGGTACGAGCAAAATGTACCTTTCAAATGGAAGTGGTTTGGCTACTAACTTTTATTTGGTAATGATGGATTGCTATACAGAACCAGTCGGTGAAAATGCAGAGCTCATCAGGAGGTGTGCGCGTTCCCAGCTGTCCGTCCGAGAAAGGCATTGTCGTGGACTGTCAGAATTTTGCGGAGAAGCTGCAGCAGCTTTGTCGGAGATGGCATCAGCCTAGGTACTTTCTGTAGCACGTCATCAATTGCGTGGTTTTAGGCAATGTGATGAAAGCCACGTTCCTCTTTGTAAGTATGAGCACTTGCAATTCGAAAATGATTTGAAAAACAGGAGGAAGCTGAAGCAAGCATAGGTGTCAAGCGGACGGGTCAGTGATAGTGAATAGGACTCGCGACACATGAAAGCTAGTGTGAAGGAGAGCAGCAGAGATAGATCTGAACATAAAAGTATGGCTACACGAAGGACGCACAGCTCACTCGAACTGGAAAACAAGGAATTGCATTCTAGCATCATCCATGTTTCTAAGAAACTTGGTCTAGCGCCTACTGTAAGTGATTGGTACGGGCAGCGTTCGCGCACAGCATTCAACAAGGATTGATTCAAGCACAACTGGCGACTGCAAATAGCTATCTACGCTCAGGTGCAATTGAGGTGAATCAAGTCGTAGCGTGTGAGATAGCTCCTACAGATGATGTCGTCCAACCGAAACCACTACAAGAACGGCGTTTACAGCTCCTCCTTATCGTTGTTCTCCTTGGTCTTGAACGCCTCAAGAATGTTCTTACGCAGGGCAAACAGCGTCTTCTTCTGCGCCGTAACGTTTTCGTTCTCCAGCAGACCTTCAAGACGAGTGATCTCCGAGTCCACGTATTTGGGGCCCTTGGCAATGATCTTCTTGATAGCCTTCACATAGAGCGCTCCATACTTGGCAGAGGCGCCGTCCAGGCCATCAACAACAGTCTCGGCCTTCTGGAGCACCGAAGCCGTGATGTCACCGTTCTCCGAGATGATGAGGTCCAGCTCCTCGACACGGCCAGCTTCAGCCGTCAGACCGCCGTCCACCGTGCGGTGCGTGCCAGCCTGTTCGTTGATGAACTCCACAAATGACGCCTTGTCACGTCCGTTCGAGTAGTCCTCGGGCTCGTCCGATCCAGGAGGGAAGTAGAACAGCGTCGGGTATCCCTTGACGTTGTAACGCTTGGCCACCTCAGCATTGGCCGTGGCATCCACTTTGGCAATCAGCACATCTCCCTCACCTTCGAAGATAGCACCCACCTCCTCGTACGTCGGTGCCAACTGCTTGCAGTGACCACACCACGGGGCGTAGAACTCGACGATCGCGTGCTTCTTCGAGTGAATCACCTCGGCGTCAAAGTCCGCGTCGGTCAGAGCCACCACATGACTGGGGCCTTGGCGATACGCACGTTGGAGCCAGCCTTCTCATTCAGGAACGACAGAAAGTCGTCCTCTCCACGTCCGCCCTTGTAGTCTTCAGCGTCCGTCGATCCCTTCGGGAAGTACTTGAGCGTGGGGAATCCCGTCACGCCGAACTTGCTGCCCAGTTCCTTGTGGCTGTCAGCATCCACCTCTGCTACGACCACGTTGCTCGTCTTCTTGAAGGCTGTAGCCACCGTCTCGTACGTGGGGGCCATGCTCTTGCAGTGTCCACACCATGGTGCGTAGAACTTGATCAAAACGTGTTTGGAGCCGTCCACTACGTCGTCGAAGTTGTCGGGCGTGAGTACCGTGACGTCACCGGCCTTCACGACGCCAAGGGCGACTGCCGCGATGGAGACAGCGATCTTCCAGAGTGCCATTTTTCCTCAAGTCACTTTTTGTTAATGGCGAAGTCGAATCCAAAGCGCAAATGCCACAAAGAGTTCGGGCGACAGACTGACACGTGGCGGCAAAACCTGCCAAAAACGATAGAGCAGATTTACTACACAGAGAAGGAAGTTGAAGCCGATTGGCCAATGAACTACGTGTTGTCCATGAAGACACCTTGAACATGATACGAACACTGCAATAAACATCCCAATTTGAACACGACTCGCAAGAAACACGAATATCAAAGACACAATAGACCCTCTTGGCGAATAAACGAGGGAAACAGAATCATAGCTTTAGAGTTTAATCCACGTAGCGTGTGGCATGATGCACGCCGAGCTCTTCGGGAGACACGTCCGAGTTGTTCTGCTCGTCTTCGATTACGTTCATCTCCTCATTCTGAGCAACAAAAGAGAATAAAAAATACAGTCAGTTTCCGGCGTGGGTTGTGAAGAACAAGTCATATCAGAGAGTCAGTTGCCAAGGAGCGTACCGCTCGCACTAGAGTCTCCTTGCGCACGTCGTTCTCCAGGAACTGCACGATCTCCTCGAACGTGGGGCGCACCGACTGGTCGTCGGACGTGCAGCGCTTGTACAGGTCGCGTACGCTGTTCATGCAGTTCTTGCTGAGTGACGGGCGCAGGTTCTCGTACGCCACCATGTGCATTAGCGTGCTGCCCGACACCTTCTTGTTGCGTGCACCCTTAGCCTTGATGTCGTGGTACGGAATCTTGCGCGTGTCCAACTCGGCTAAAACTGTTTAGAGGAAGCAAACAGCAAGTCAGGTCATGTATCTCGGTACCGCATTTCGCTACCATGTAACAGCGTACCAATGCCGAAGCTGTAGACATCTGCCTTCTCCGTGTAGCGTTCGCCGCGGATCATCTCGGGTGGCAGCCACAGAGGCGTACCAGTCACACTCATCGTCTCATCGACCGACTTTTCGCGACTCAAGCCGAAGTCGCTCACCTTGGCGCCCCAAGTCGAACTACATGTAATTTACAGCAAACGCAGTCAGAATGACAAACCTTCGAGTGCACAAATAACAACACACTAAATCAATGAAGCAGGTTGCAACTGTGACGTTACCTAACGAGAATGTTCATGCTCTTGAGGTCGCGGTGGATGATGGGGGGCTTCATACTGTGCAGGTAAGCCATTCCCCGTGAGGTGTCAATGGTCATGCGCAGAATCGGTTTGGCCCATGTCAGGTGGTTCTCCGGGTTTCGCAACACTGCAAACAGGTCTCCTCGCTCCAGAAACTCCGTCACAAAACAGCTGCACAAAGTCATAGACACACAACAGAGTCACTTCTCTCCAACATTGTCAAAAGTTCTGTCCTTTCATCTTGACAGTACTTACATATTGGAGTACGAGTTCCAACTGGCGCCAATAAACTGCACAATGTTAGGGTGGCGGAGGTTCATCATGAGCTGAATCTCATCACCAAACATACGCAGATTGTCCTCCGTAATCTTGTTACGCAGCATACGCTTGACGACGACTGGTGTCCCGCAATAAGTGCCTTTAATCACCTCTCCAAAGGCCCCAGCTCCGATGATTTTCTGCAGTTTCAAGTCGTTGAAATTGATCTCAGCCATGCGCAATCCCTTGTTGCTCTCGAGCATCGTTTCGACCACATTCTTCTCTTTGTCCTTGAACTCCTGGAAGTCCACCGTGTTGTTGTTGGGTCTGCGGTTCGATCGGTCCGCTCGTTCCTGTGCTGGTGGGTCATTGGTAGCTCGACGGCGTGAGGCGTCGCTTCTGTCCCGAGAAGAGTCCCCGTTGTGGGGATGGCGACCTCCTTCCGCTGGCACGGGCCCGCGGGTCTCGTGTGCGATGTAGTCCTTCGGGTCACTTTTGGAGGAACACCCGCCCATTGTGAAGCTCGACTAAATAGAAACGAGTGCTTCCACACGGCGGTGCGACTTGGGAAATGACCTCGATACCTCCAGGCTTTAGGTTGAGGCGTTTCTCCCACGATAAAAGGCCCTTCTACGTCGCGATTGGTATCCCGACCTGACTCTTTTTTCACGTGACAATGGATGGTGTGACCCACATGCTGTTAGGCTCTCGAAGAAGTTCAGATGACAGAGGAGGCCAATATGGAATGAGTGGGAATCGACACATCGGAAACAAATTGAACGAGTCACAGAGTACACACATCCGGACTATTTTCATGTCAATTGTGGAGCTTGCTCCTGAACATTTTCTTGATAAACAACGTGAACGTTTCTCCAGGATAACAACGATCGAGAAATGGATTCATAAACCCATTGCTCTGAATAGATACACACTGTACTGGTCTCGGTTTCGAAGGATATACGTACTTGTGTGCTGTAATTAGCTTCAAGAATCCAGTCCAAGAGTTTTGAATTTCATGTATGCGCTTCACGTTGAAGCCAATGCTGCTTCGGTGGCATTGCACTGCCATCGATTATCCTCGTCGACGAATCGACATGTTCCACCTGTTATCGGCTTCGTCTACGATTTGAAGAATCACCCAAAGCACTGTCTTCAGCAATATCCTATCATGGTTACGGAGCATTCAGCTGAGGCGGGTCAACCACTGATGTGAGAGCTGCTCTGAGATTTCGCACGTCTAACCCTTCAGCTCGCGCTCGCTCCAGCAGTGCAATCACATCCGTCTTCATACTACCAACTCGAGCTTTCTCCTGCTCGGCTTGTGCTCTAGTGCGTTCCTCGTCAAGGCTAGACACTGCCAGCTGTGTGAACATCACGATCACAGAAGTGAGGCGATGTTTGTCTTGGACCAATAAACACCAATCAACGTACCATTTCGACCAACAGCTGGCATTTAAACTTCTCCATATTGGACTCTTCAGTCATGCGCACACATTTGTCCCGCAGCTGAGCGTTCTCGGCTTCAAGAGCTGCATTCCGTTCTTCCAACACTCGTGCTCGTTCCTTGGTCTGTTGCAATGCCGTATGATCTACACTTGCAAAGTTACAGACAGCACCAGACACGAAGTCATTAACACAATAACATTGAAGATTCATTACACTACCATACCGAGTTCCCAATCGCCTGCAGCTCCAAGCGACATTGTAGCAGCGCCAAGCGTGAGTCGGATAGGGATCTCTCTGTCTACTGCCTTCATCTCCTCTTCCGATGGGTGCGAAGAACGAGTCGCTGTCGCCCTCGGCGTCGTTGCCATGGGGCTCGCCATCGTCAATACTAAACATTTGACCTTCTAGGATCCAATTGTACCATGTTTCTGGTACACTGATACACCTCTCCAATATCATGCGATCATAATTATGCTATTCATCAGGTTCGGGGGAACCTCTCCGCACCTGTGGTTTTCCGATACAAAGTGAAGACGGCAAGGTGCGTGTGTGTCTCTCTCTGTAGAACGCTACACGGACGGACTGCTCGTAAGAGAAGGACAGCAACAGGTAAAGGAGACGCAGAGGGTATGCCGCCCCTGGAGAGCCTGGGGCGGACGCTGACGTCGTCATGAAAAGCATGAATTCCCATGTCAACGGCAATGGCTACGCGAACGGTAGCAGCGCGTTCCTGACACCTGAAGAGAAGCACAGGATGTTGGAGGAGCGCAGTCGACGCTGGAACAAGATGAACGCCAAACGCTATGGCGAGAAGCGCAAGTTCGGCTTCGTGGAGTCTGTAAAGGACGATATGCCCCCGAGCACGTGCGCAAGATCATTAAAGATCATGGAGACATGAGTTCCAAGAAGTTCCGCCACGACAAACGTGTGTATCTTGGTGCATTGAAGTACGTTCCTCATGCTATCTTCAAATTGCTGGAAAACATGCCCATGCCTTGGGAACAAGTGAAAGATGTCAAGGTTCTGTATCATATCACAGGAGCTATCACGTTTGTGAACGAGATCCCGTGGGTTATTGAGCCAGTGTACATTGCCCAGTGGGGTACAATGTGGATCATGATGAGACGTGAAAAAAGAGATCGCCGTCATTTTAAACGCATGCGTTTCCCACCTTTCGATGATGAGGAACCACCTTTGGATTATGGAGATAATATCTTGGATATTGAACCATCCGAGGCCATTACGATGGAACTGGATGAAGAAGATGATGAAGCGGTGATTGAGTGGCTGTATGACTCGAAGCCATTGGTGGATACAAAATTTGTGAATGGCCCGAGCTATCGCAAGTGGAGATTGCCCGTGCCAATCATGGCCAATTTGCACCGTCTTGCTGGCCAACTGATGAGCGACTTGATTGACCCCAACTACGAATATCTTTTGATAAAAGTCGTTTTTACGGCCAAGGCATTGAATGTGGCGATCCCTGGCGGCCCCAAGTTTGAGCCGCTGTATCGAGACCTGGATGAGGACGACGAGGATTGGAACGAATTCAACGATATTAACAAGATTATTATCCGGCATCAGATCCGCACAGAGTACAAGGTGGCATTCCCGTTCCTGTATAATAGTCGCCCACGTTCGGTGCATATTCAGCCGTACCACACACCTGTGCTGTGTTACATTAAAGCTGAGGATCCGGACCTTCCGGCGTTTTACTTCGACCCAATTGTGAATCAATCTCGCATTTCCGAGTGAATCGTTCAGGAAAGGAGCAGGAACGTGAGGAAGAGGAGGAAGACGATGAAGACGACGAATTCCACCTACCCTTGGGATTTGACCCACTGTTAACAGATGAGCCGCTGTATACTCCTGAAACAGCAAATGGTATCGCCCTGTACTGGGCACCGCGGCCGTTCAATTTGCGCACGGGTCGTACGCGTCGTGCCATTGATGTACCCTTGGTGAACAAGTGGTTCCAAGAGCATTGCCCTCCTGGCCAACCTGTGAAGGTTCGAGTTAGCTACCAGAAGCTGCTCAAATGTTGGGTGCTGAATTCTTTACACCATCGGCCCCGAAGGCATTGAACAAGAGGTACCTGTTCAAGTCACTAAAATCAACAAAATTCTTCCAGAGCACAGAACTGGATTGGGTAGAAGCTGGTTTGCAAGTGTGCCGTCAGGGCTACAATATGCTGAATCTGCTGATTCATCGCAAGAACCTGAATTACCTTCACTTGGACTACAATTTCAACCTGAAGCCCATCAAGACGCTTACGACAAAAGAGCGTAAAAAGTCGCGTTTCGGTAACGCCTTCCACTTGACAAGAGAAATTTTGCGTCTGACAAAATTGATCGTGGACGCACACGTCCAGTACCGCCTGGGTAATGTCGATGCCTTCCAACTGGCAGATGGACTGCAGTACATTTTCGCACACGTTGGCCAGCTGACTGGTATGTACAGATATAAGTACCGTCTCATGCGTCAGGTTCGCATGTGCAAGGATTTGAAACACTTGATTTACTACCGCTTCAACACGGGCCCTGTGGGCAAGGGACCCGGATGTGGTTTCTGGGCTCCTGGTTGGCGTGTATGGCTGTTTTTCCTGCGAGGTATTGTACCGCTGCTCGAGCGCTGGCTAGGAAATTTGCTCGCTCGTCAATTCGAAGGCCGACACTCGAAGGGTATCGCGAAAACTGTGACCAAACAACGAGTGGAAAGTCACTTTGACTTGGAGCTTCGTGCAGCAGTGATGCATGATATTTTGGATATGATGCCAGAAGGTGTCAAGGTGAACAAGTCGCGAGTGATCATGGCACATCTCAGCGAAGCATGGCGCTGTTGGAAAGCAAACATTCCGTGGAAGGTACCTGGCTTGCCTGCTCCTATCGAGAATATGATCTTGCGATATGTGAAATCCAAGGCTGACTGGTGGACAAATGTGGCGCATTACAATCGTGAGCGTATCAAGCGCGGTGCTACTGTCGATAAAACAGTCTGCAAGAAAAACTTAGGTCGGCTAACACGTCTATGGCTTAAGGCAGAGCAGGAGCGTCAGCACAACTACCTCAAGGATGGTCCGTACGTTTCTGCTGAAGAGGCTGTCGCAGTGTACACAACCACTGTGCACTGGCTGGAAAGCCGGAAGTTTGCCCCCATCCCATTCCCGCCGCTGTCGTACAAACACGACACGAAGCTTCTCATCCTTGCATTGGAACGACTCAAGGAGAATTACTCCGTTAACAATCGGTTAAACCAGTCGCAGCGTGAAGAGCTCGGGTTAATCGAGCAAGCGTATGATAACCCCATGAGGCGCTTTCCCGTATTAAGAGACACTTGCTAACCCAGCGAGCTTTCAAGGAAGTCCACATTGAGTTCATGGACTTATATAGTCACTTGATTCCTGTGTACGACATCGAGCCTTTGGAGAAGATTACGGATGCATATCTCGACCAGTATCTGTGGTACGAAGCTGATAAGCGACACCTGTTTCCGAGCTGGATTAAGCCAAGCGACTCCGAACCGCCTCCGTTGCTTGTTTACAAATGGTGTCAAGGCGTGAATAACCTCCACAAGGTGTGGGATACATCTGAAGAGGAATGCGTTGTGATGCTAGAGTCGAAGCTTGAAAAGGTCTACGAAAAGATCGATTTGACGCTGTTGAACCGTCTTTGCGATTGATTCTAGACCACAACATCGCTGATTACATGACTGCGAAGAACAATATCGTCATTGCCTACAAAGACATGATGCATACGAACTCGTACGGCCTCATTCGTGGACTGCAGTTCGGCTCATTTATTTTCCAGTACTACGGTCTGATTTTGGATCTCCTGTTGCTAGGCCTTACGCGCGCGACTGAGATCGCTGGCCCACCGGAACTTCCAAATGAGTATCTGTCATTCAAGGATACTGCTTCGGAAACACGGCATCCGGTTCGATTGTACACACGCTACGTTGATAAGATTTATGTGTTGTTCCGATTTGACGCCGACGATTCTCGCGATTTGATTCAGCGATACCTGACAGAGCACCCAGACCCGAACAATGAGAATGTGGTCGGCTACAATAACAAAAAGTGTTGGCCTCGTGACGCGCGGATGCGTCTGATGAAGCACGATGTAAACTTAGGAAGGGCAACGTTTTGGGACATGAAGAACAGACTGCCGCGATCAATGACCACATTCGACTGGGATAACAGCTTTGTGTCGGTGTACTCGAAGGACAACCCAAACGTGCTATTCAATATGTGCGGCTTTGAGGTGCGCATTTTGCCGAAGGTGAGAGCTGTGGACGCCGAGTTTACACACAAGGATGGCGTTTGGATTCTTCAGAACGAGACTACCAAGGAGCGCACAGCACAGGCATACCTTCGTGTTGATGATGAGTCGCTGCATTCTTTCGAGAACCGCATTCGTCAGATTTTAATGTCTTCGGGCAGTACGACGTTCACCAAGGTTGCAAACAAATGGAACTCAGCGCTGATCGGATTGATGACGTATTACCGTGAATCCGTCGTGCAGACACAGGAGTTATTGGATCTCCTTGTCAAGTGCGAGAATAAGATCCAAACACGTATCAAGATCGGTCTAAACTCCAAGATGCCCTCCCGATTCCCGCCCGTCGTGTTTTACACACCCAAGGAACTGGGTGGTCTGGGAATGCTGTCAATGGGTCATGTTCTGATCCCTCAATCAGATCTGCGTTACTCGAAGCAAACTGACGGCGGTGGTGTGACTCATTTCCGCTCGGGTATGTCCCACGAGGAAGACCAGCTGATTCCGAACTTGTTCCGCTACTTGCAGCCGTGGGAGTCCGAATTTATTGACTCGCAGCGTGTGTGGGCTGAATATGCATTGAAACGACAGGAAGCTAACGCTCAGAACCGCCGCTTAACGCTAGAGGATTTGGAAGACTCGTGGGATCGCGGTATTCCTCGTATTAATACGCTTTTCCAGAAAGATCGCACACATTGGCATACGACAAGGGTTGGCGTGTGCGTACAGGATTCAAGGCGTACCAAGTGATGCGCCAGAACCCGTTTTGGTGGACTCACCAACGGCATGACGGCAAGCTGTGGAACTTGAACAACTACCGGACGGATATGATCCAAGCGCTGGGTGGTGTGGAAGGTATTCTCGAACATACACTGTTCAAGGGCACGTATTTCCCTACATGGGAAGGTTTGTTTTGGGAGAAGGCTTCTGGGTTTGAAGAGAGTATGAAGTACAAGAAGCTGACCAACGCGCAGCGATCGGGTCTGAATCAGATTCCTAATCGTCGTTTTACGCTGTGGTGGTCGCCCACAATCAACCGCGCAAACGTGTACGTAGGTTTCCAGGTGCAGTTGGATCTGACAGGTATTTTCATGCACGGCAAGATCCCGACGCTCAAGATCTCCCTGATCCAGATTTTCCGTGCACATTTGTGGCAGAAAATCCATGAGTCACTGGTTATGGATTTAGCGCAGGTGTTTGACCAAGAGCTTGATGCTTTGGAGATTGAAAACGTTCAGAAGGAGACTATTCACCCGCGTAAGTCGTACAAGATGAACTCTTCATGTGCAGATGTGCTGCTCTTTGCTGCATACAAGTGGCAAATGGGCCGACCAACGCTGTTGCATGATACCAAGGATAGTTATGATGGCTCAACGAGCACAAAATACTGGATTGATGTGCAGCTACGCTGGGGCGACTTCGATTCGCACGACATTGAGCGATATTCTCGTGCTAAGTTCCTGGATTACACGACGGACAACATGACGATTTACCCGTCACCCACGGGCGTGTTACTCGCAGTGGACCTTGCATACAATCTATACAGCGGCTACGGAAACTGGTTCCCTGGTTGCAAGCCGCTTATGCAGCAAGCGATGGCAAAGATTATGAAGGCAAATCCCGCGCTGTATGTGTTGCGCGAGCGCATCCGCAAGGGTTTGCAATTATACTCTTCTGAACCGACAGAGCCGTATCTCTCGAGTCAGAATTACGGAGAACTGTTCTCGAACCAGATTATTTGGTTCGTTGACGACACGAATGTGTATCGTGTTACGATTCACAAGACCTTCGAGGGTAACCTGACGACGAAGCCCATTAACGGTGCCATTTTCATCTTTAACCCGCGTACTGGCCAGTTGTTCCTTAAGATTATCCACACGTCCGTGTGGGCTGGTCAGAAGCGATTGGGCCAACTGGCAAAGTGGAAGACCGCCGAAGAAGTAGCAGCCCTGATTCGGTCGCTGCCCGTTGAAGAGCAGCCGAAGCAGATCATTGTGACGCGTAAAGGCATGCTGGATCCGCTGGAAGTTCACCTGTTGGACTTCCCGAACATTGTCATCAAGGGCAGTGAGCTCCAGCTACCCTTCCAGGCATGCCTGAAGGTTGAGAAGTTCGGCGACTTAATCTTGAAGGCTACGGAGCCTCAGATGGTCCTGTTTAACATTTACGATGACTGGCTGAACACTATCACATCCTACACGGCCTTCTCACGTCTGATTTTGATCCTACGCGCTTTGCACGTGAGCAACGACCGCACAAAAATCATTTTGCGACCGGATGGAGAAACTACAACACAGCCGCACCACATTTGGCCGTCATTGACGGATGAGCAGTGGCTGAAGGTTGAAGTGCAGCTGAAGGACCTGATCCTGGGTGACTACGGCAAGAAGAACAACGTGAATGTTGCGTCGCTGACGCAGTCGGAGATTCGTGATATCATCTTGGGTATGGAGATTTCGGCGCCGTCACTACAGCGGCAGCAAGTGGCGGAGATTGAACAGCAGGCACGCGAGCAGAGCCAACTTACTGCGGTAACAACGAAGACGGTGAATGTACATGGTGACGAGATGGTCGTCACCTCAACCAGCCAGTACGAGCAACAGTCGTTTGCGTCCAAGACCGATTGGCGTGTGCGTGCCATCTCAGCAACAAACCTACACTTGCGCACGAACCATATTTACGTGTCATCAGACGATATTAAGGAGACTGGGTTTACGTATGTGCTACCGAAGAACGTGCTGAACAAGTTTATCACAGTATCGGACCTGCGCACGCAAATCTGTGGTCTCATGTACGGTGTGAGCCCGCCTGACAATCCGCAAGTGAAGGAGATTCGATGTATCGTGATGCCACCTCAGCTTGGTACGCACCAGAATGTGACGATTCCGCTGCACATGCCGGAACACGAGTATCTGGATGGCATGGAGGCTCTTGGCTGGATTCATACACAACCGAACGAGTTGCCGAGTCTGCCGCCGCAGGACGTGACCTTCCATTCGAAGATCATGTCCGAGAACACCTCGTGGGACGGTGAAAAGGCTATCATTATTACGTGCAGCTTCACCCCCGGTTCCTGTTCGCTGACGGCGTACAAGCTAACTCCTGGTGGATACGAATGGGGCCGGCAGAACAAGGACAGCGGTGCGAACCCGGCAGGTTTCGCACCCACACATTACGAGAAGGTGCAGATGCTGTTGTCCGACCGGTTCTTGGGTTTCTACATGGTGCCGGAAGAGGAAGTGTGGAACTACAATTTTATGGGTGTGAAGCACAATACAGGCATGAAATACGACCTGAAGCTAGGCAACCCGAAGGAGTTCTACCATGAGATCCACCGCAAGACGCACTTCATGAACTTCAGTGCGTTGGAGGCTACAGAAGAGGAGACCACTGTTGACGAGGAGCAGCAGAACGTTTTCGCGTGAGCGCACCGCCATCGGTTACTGTAATAGGTCTGACGACACAGTAGGCCACGCTACGCGGGACTATGTCGTGACTAGCAACCCCATCACTAATATACACCTTACTTGTCGTGGTAGCGTCAATCTGCAAGACCGATATTGCATGATTCATGCGTCATCGCCGGAATCATCATGTATGCTTCAATTTACCTCCATTTTACTCTAATTTTCTACAAATTACCGTAATTCCTCAAAGATTAGCACTAAGCGCTCCCCCCTCACACGCTCGCCCACCACTCGGAAATCCGCCCAGGAAAACAAGAAGAAAGTCGAGCGTATCGCTCTGCCCCTTGTCTCCCTCGCATTTTGTGCTTGTCTCCATCAACTGAGCACATCAACAGATAGAAGAGGTGCGTTCTCTCTACACAACGCCACTCTCGCCGTGTTCATACAAGCTCTACTTGCAACACAATCGTGCTTTAAAAATATTGACACTTTTGACTAATTCCATGCTTAAATCACTACAGAATACACCAATACCAGTGTTGTAAGCTTCAAACTCAAGAGTACACGTATCTAATTGATTGCATCATTGGCGGTCATGTCGGGAGACGCTCGTGCCAAGGACAACAAGTCCTCATTGAGTCATCGCGCTCAGCAGAAGTTCAAGTACGTTGACATCTTGTTGCAGAGCAATTACTGAATCTCTTGGTGCTGGGAAGATGCAAATCTATTGCTGAGTGAATTGGCCACTTAATTCTGTGTGTTGTGGTGCTTTTTACAGCGCTGGGAAGTATGTGGAAGCTGTGGATGCATTGGAGAAGTTGGTGGAAGAGATCGACCCCAGACAGGACTTTAAGGTGCGCCACAATGTGGCGTTGTCTCGGTTCGCGGCGGGATTGGACACGCCTGACAAGCTGCAGACGGCGCTGAGGCAAAGTCTGCGGACGCAGTTGCAGGAGCATGACAAGAGCAGTAAACCTGCTGCTACAAGTGCTGCAGAAGGAGAGGCTGTAGAGGAGGGGTCTATGAATGACAGCGCCTCGTTCTCCATTGAACGCGAGCTGTCGTATCTCCGGTATAACTATGCAGCGTCATTGTTTGTAACGAAGCAGTACGCACAAGCTAGCTCCGTGCTGGAGGCGGTGATGCGCAATGTGGATCCGATTGACGAGAACGTGGCGATGCACGCTGGATTTCTTTACTTGGATGTGATTCTCCACAGTAGTCGAGGTTGTGTAAGCACGGAACGTGAGCGTGCGACGACGATCAAGAAGGCGCAGAATATTTTGGCGTTTTGGAGAAGTCTCATCGCTTTAACACGGTACAGGAGACACCGGACCACCTTGTGCAACGTGATGCCGCTGGTAATGTGGTGGAGACGGAGACGCAGCGGAAAAATCGCTGGGATGTGACGGAGTTCCGATTTCGACTTCATTTATACCGTGCTAAGTTCATGCTGCTACAGAGTAACCTGAAAACGGCGAAAAAGGAAGTGAAATCGGCGCTGGAGATTTTCCAGAAGGAGATTAAAACGTACGATCGGGGTGATGCTGGTGCGATGTCGGCATCCTCGTTGTCTATGGAGTCGGAGAAAACGAGTACGGCTATTGGGCATCCGTGCTTGGTGGTGCAGAACTCGACGGCACTGTTTCTGAAGGCGAATCTGGAATATTTAAAGAAGAACTACAAGAAATGTATCAAGCTCCTTGCATCGTGTACACAGGAGGCCGTGAGCGAGGTACGACTGCAGCTACTTGGGGTTGATGCCGTTGATGGTGGAACGAGCTAACTTTGTGTGGCGTTCTCCGTGCTTGATGACAGAGTGTTTTGTTGAATAATATGGGTTGCATCCACTACCAAATGGGGCAGCGA
Source organism: Phytophthora kernoviae (assembly GCA_008080845.1). Taxonomy (NCBI): domain Eukaryota; phylum Oomycota; class Peronosporomycetes; order Peronosporales; family Peronosporaceae; genus Phytophthora; species Phytophthora kernoviae. Next base: position 129,613 of record VKKV01000443.1, on the reverse strand, counting down.
AAGGCGGCACAGTCATACTTTGCCAGGGCACTGCAAGCTACCACGAAGGCTACGAAGATGGATGCGGTCGTCATCGCAGTATGTCGTCATTTATGTTTTCACTGTTTTTGCGGTGGGCTATACTTTACTTATTTGTCATTGTATATGGCAATAACAGAGTTCTTCTCACCACGAGATCATGTACAATAACGGTCTGCATTTGCTACTGCAAGGCGAGTACGCATTAGCGTTCCGCTGCTTCCATGAATCTTCGCGGCTGTTCTTCAACCGCCCTAAACTCTGGCTTCGTCTCGGCGAGTGCTGCACTGCAGCTTTCGCGAAGGAGAAAAAATTGGCGCTGGCAGCTGGAAACAAAAGTGGACTTATCCAAGGAATTGTCGGTTCAGGCTCACATCGCCGTGTACTCTACCTACCAATCTCCCATCCTCGGCATCACAAGATATCAAACTTCCGGAGAAAAATGGCAATAGTAACGGGACTCGCGTGACGACTGCAAATGCCAACGGCTCGGACGGTACACCGACGATGAGCCTTCCCTTTGGCGCAAAGTGCTTCAAAACGTAGTTTTGCTCTGCAACCAGCTTTTGGATTCTGCGAGCGCAAACGGCAATGTGGATAACAGCACACCATCCCCCGATGCAGATAGCGAGACGCTGGACGCAGAAGCTCTCGATGTGTTGCGGCAAAAGGCGCTGGTTAATCTGTCCTACGTGTACTTGTCGATGTACGAGCCGCAGCTCGCCATCACAAGTGCGAAGGAGCTATTGTCACTACCCACATGCTCGAAAGCGAACAGCTTTCTGGCGCGGTCATATACTGCGGAGGCACTTTGCATGCTATCTCGGGCAGCGGAAGCGACGGAGGCTTTGCAGTCTGAACGGGACCTGATTGCTATGGCTGAAGAGTATGCTCAGGAGGCCAAGATTCAGGTAAACGCACCCTTGCATCAATTACAAGGTTGTCTTTGTGAGGTCTAACACGAGTCTTCTGTTTATGGTTGTGCAGGTTTCACGAGCTCGAGCCGGGGTCCACGTGAACAACGCGACAACGCTTTTACTACAAGGACGCAACTCGGAAGCCGAGGAGAGCGTGACGCGTGCCGTGAGGGAAAACCCTAACTGCCGCGAATCGCTTGAGCTGTTAGTGTACGTGCTGTTGAAGAAGGGCGACACGAAGAAGGCGCTTCGTGTGCTGAAAGAAGCTCAAGTGATGCAGTAGGCTATAGCTGAACCTCTGGGAAGATCCACTCCCCAGCATGACAGATAATGCTGTCATGTCTGGTGAACAATCAAAATTCAGGGTGACACTCCAACAGGCAGGCATAATAGGGATTGTAAGCGATCTGCATAAAGAGACACAAAAATGCGAGATGGCCGAGCGCCCAAAGCAAAACAACAAAATGGGTCATACTATCTCGTCCAAAATGCTGCGATCTGACACCGGCAGTGTTAAAGGAGAGGGGGTACATTTGGTATAAAGCCGTGAGTATTTGCACACAATGTGCTTTTGAATTGTTTTTGTTTTTGCTAAGCTACTGCCCTGTGTTCTACCCTATTGAGTCGAAAGAAGCGAGGTTGCTTCTCCATCTCGATTGCGTCCTCGTATCTCGGCTCGGATGTCTGTGTCTGTGTGCCTACCTGGTGCTTGACGGCCAGGCATCAACGTCAAACTGCACGGCAAGAACTCAATCATCAGACTGTCGCACCAGGCGGTTGATCTGGTGGGCATCCCTCTTTCTGTGTATATGCTTGCCCCTCGCCTTGGTTACAGCTCTGAAAACCGGAAGATGATCTTTGTCGTGCATTTCTCGCTTTGTCGTCTTTTACAAGTCGACAACCCAGTCGCTGCACATAATATACCGCTTACTCCGCTTGGCTGTGCGGCGCACCCTCCGTCTTTCCGCCACGGCGGTTACCGGTCTTCACGCCGGGGTCCCTCGCGCCGGTCACCCTTGTTAGCGGAGGCGTCTTCACCGTTGCGCTCCTTGCGTTCACCACGTCCACTCTTGGGGCCGTGGCCACGGCCACGACCACGCGAGTCGTTACTGCGGAAGCTACCGCGCTGGCCTTCCTTGCGCTCCCCGCGCTCACCCACCTGCAGCACCTTGTCAAACAGTCGGAGCTCCGTAGTCTCAGCAAGCGCAGCACGCATGCTCTTCTCCTCGTGGTAGTCCACGAACGCATAACCACGCTGGTTCACGTTCACACCAGCGATCGAGCCGTAGCTCTTGAACAGCTCTCGCAGGTCGTTCTCGCGCGTCTGTGACGGCACATCACGGATGAACAAACTATACAGACGCGGACGGGAACCTTCCTTCTCCTTGCCGTTTCCAGACTTGTTCTTCGGTGATTTCTCTGCCGTCGGTGCGCCAGCTGCAGGAGTAATAGCAGCAGGAGCAGGGGCAGGAGTCGAAGCAGCCTTGGGTGTCGCCGGCTTAATAGGTGCCGCCACAGTAGTAGCACTGGAGGGCGTGACCGAAGCCGGAGCCTTCGAGTTAAACAGCGCCGCCCACGTCTTGGGCTTCTCCGGTTCAGTAGGTGCAGCCACCACCGGTTCAGCCGTCGCAGCAGGAGCCGCAGCAACAGGCTTTTTCTTGCTTCTTAGGCGACTTAATCGGAGGCTTTGGTGGCGACGCAGTCTTAGCCGTGGGCTTGACAGGCGACGACACCTTCGCTGGCGAAGCAGGAGCCTTCACCGGCGCCTCCTCCTTCTTCTCCGGTTTGGTAGTCTTCGTGGTAGTTGTAATCATCGTCTTCTTAACAGGCGACGATGCCACTGTCGCAGTGGCCTTCACTGGGGACACAGGCGTCTCCTTCACCACCTTCTTCACCGTCGTAGTGGTCGTCTTGGTCTCTGTCTTGATAGGGGAAAGATCCTTCTTGGTCTCAATCTTCTCCACCGTCTTCTTAGGCGACACGGTCAGTTCGTTACCATTGCTCTTAGGCGACACTGGAGTCGCAACTGCAGCAATCTCCTTCTCACTCTCTACCGACGTTCCTGGCAGTTCCAAGAACCTCAAGCAGTCGTTCAACACAAAGTAACCTTTGGGCTGAACAGCCAGAAAGAAAGTCTGCACGAATGGCTTTGGCTCGGGACTGGAACGCAGCGTCATGACGCCAGTGACCAGCACGAGGACTCCACCGCCCAGAGAGTTCTGGCAGTCGATAGATCCCGCGTCCAAGTCCACACGAGCCCCAGCGTAGCCGCGCTTCAAGATCTGGTCGTTGATGGCGCGTTGTCCAGCAATTGGTTCCTCCATGTGGGATCCAACACCGTGACACCAGCGGCTTTCATTCTTGTAGAAGCGGTGGAGACTCTGCGGGTCTTTGGCTAGGAAATGGTAGTACTGGCGCATGAATGTGTTTCCCACAGTGTTAGGTGCAGGCACCTGTTCTTCGTTGGCGGTGGATGGCGAGGACATCTCGGGCATGATGTCGTTAAGAACCTGGTGGGGACTTTGAGTCAGTTGGGAGATTTTCAGATTGGATCTCGATCTGTGAGTGGCGGCAACTCCCCCGTTTTAGAATGTGACACGAAAGTAACACGAAGGTCGCTTGAAAATTAAGAACCCTTTTTCTTTGCTAACTGTGACGTGCGAGAATAAGGACACTTTGTTTAGGACACTTTTGTTGATGTTGCTGCTGTTGTTGCTTAGTTGAAAATCGTTAAACATATCCTATTTTTGCACTTCTGCTCTACTTGCCCAGCGCAAACACAAGGGGGATAATGATACCTGCTAATATGACCAGCAGTATACATAAATACCACAAGTACTTTTGTCTCGCCTCGCGTTGCAATTGACGTGCATGTTGCAATTCGTCCACACCTTTGCCGATCTCCACACGAATGGCTTCCACTTTCGTAGCGATCTGGTCCACACCATGCCCTTGCTCACTTACGAGCGTTCCTACTTGACGGAATAAAGCGTTGACTGCGGCAGCCTCTTGGGCGATCTCACCGGCTTCCAGCACTTCTTCCTTGGCGGTTTGAATGTCTTGGGCAGAAATCGCCACCAAGCCGTTCCCGGCTATAAAGTCCGCGTCACACAGAGCTTCTCGCCGAGCGGCAGCTCCTCGTTGAGCGGTTTGCAATTCCTGCATGACGCGCACAAAAGCACGTTGAACATCACGAAAACCGGCGCCTTCATTGTGACTGCGCTTGTGTTCGCGAAGGAACGCAGCAAGCGTCTGGTACGTGGCGGTGGCCTCGTCAAGTTGCGGCACAACGCCAGTGATGTAGTCTTGCTCAGTTTTGAGCGTCGGACTTGCAGCTGCTTCGCTGATGCTGGCCGTGAGTGTACGCAAGGTCTCTAACTTGGCGCTGGCATCTTCGAGGGTCGTGATGACAGGAGAAGCTGCACCGTCGTTCACCATGGCGAGATGAATGAGTAGATCACTTGACTACTGCAGTTGATGGAACATCAATGGAAGCGCGGCAACATGCACTTGCTATTTTTGATCGATTGTCCAGTAAAATGCTATCGATAGCTTTCACTGGGGGCGGAGATGAAGTACCAAGCCATGAATAGCTGTCACCACCAGTCCTGTCCATATAGATAGGTTGAAGTCATGATTGATCAAGATGCCTACCAGCGTTGTCACTCAAAATACCTGAACATTGCACTTCGCAGATAGCACTTTAACAAAGATAAGATGATTCCTGCTAGTGTCCGTTATTTGGACGGCTGCCGACTATTTCGGATTGTATGTGCAGGCAACAGTCTACCAGTGAATGCGCGCCGCACAGTTAAGCTCTTGCTGGCTACCCGCGCTAAGACCTGCCCGGTATTTTTCACAAAGGTGACCAACGACCGAGAACGACCGGATTAAACACTAACGGTGTCAACCTTTTGCACCAAAACGATGCCAGGACCAGCGTTTATGAGCCCCAGTAGCGCGTATCGCAGTGACTTGAAATCAGGTGTTGAAGACGATGACACAGCCCCCAAAAGAAGAAGAAAGGTGTGCTCGGCAGGATCAAGAGCTCTCTATCGACGAAGTTAGGCCTCCGAAAGGCGACCCCTACCAACTCACCGACGCAAAAGGCCTTGATCAATACCGAGCCTGAAACTACAGAGATTGTTAACAATCGACAGGACAAAGATGGAGGTAAAGGGTCCCAGTACCATGAGACGGACGCCGAGGGATCTCTAGACCACACTGACTCCGACGAGGTACTACAATTCCATGCACCCTTGCCGGTCGTTGAGCTTGTCAGTGATGTGAAAAGGGGCCCACCGGATCATGAAGTGAGAAGTCAAACGACATCGAACGAAATTAAGCAACAATACGCCGATAGTAGCGACAGTGAAAATGAAGATGATGTGCGAAACGGGTTGGATGAGGGGAAGTCGTCGCTGCCTACACTGAACAAGAGGAATTCCTCCATACTGATGGAGAAAAGGAAGCGATACCAGAGCAGGAGGATTGTGAAGACCAGGCTTGCAATGGAGGTGTTTCTGAAGACGAGGAAGACAAGTTGGAAGTTTTGACGATGGTGAGGGAAACCAGCAACTTCATGAATCTCCTCGACGAGAACCTGAATATGATGAGCATGAGGAAGATGAATACCAAGACGATGAATCAGATGCACACTCTCCTTTTGAGCCCTTAATAATCATTGGAATGGCACTTCAAGGCCCCACTACAGCGGATGCATTGTCGTATGAGCAAGATGACCTCCAAGATTCCTCGGATGACGGACCCGAGACTGTGGTGTTACCGACAGTTTCTGAGCAACCCCTTTCGTCCCCGGTAAAGAGTGCCCGATTTGGCTCGGTGCTTGGACTCACATCGATTAATTCACCGCGCACACCGTTCTCACCTAGAAACGACTTACCTGATGACCCACTTCATCAGGGTATTCGTGAAGAAGCCACCGAGGAAGTCAAACAGACTTACACAACACCTCGACAATTTACCGGTCGGAGGCATTCGAATGCCTTGATGAATGAAGACGCGCCGATCCTGTCTTCCGCCTTCTCCCAGGGTGACGGTCATGCCAAAAGTGCGACAGAAGAAAAGGAGAAGGAGCTTCGAAATGGCGAGCAAGATGGCAATGATGACAATGATGACACTCCAGATGCCGACTCGTTTGATGCAGGCGCTTTAATCTCTGTTGCATTTGGAGAACGAGTCGTGAATTTGTTGAGTGCTGATCCATGGGGAGACCGACAGGATGGATTCGATGCCATCAAGAGAGCTGTAAAAGGCAGATGTGTCGATGACCGACTCGATGACACGCCAACGCCTGCTTTGTGCAACGATATTGGCTGTGCAATGTGGTGTAGAGGATAAAGTGGCCCCGTTATGTATTGTTCGCTCGACTGCCTTCGTGCCGTACTAAAGGAATTTTCACGCATCCCTGATGATCAAGCATTTTCCGACAGTGGGTCGAAAAGTGCTGCAGCTCTTAACACACAGCTATCATCTCTCGCTGGCGCGCTTATGAAGAAGCTTGGAGATTCTAACAAGCGAACGCAGCGTGAAGCTACTCAGGCATTAGTGCGAATCGCCCGGTCGCGCTCTTTGCGCGCACTTCCTCACTTGTTGCTGCATCTGAGTGGACGAGAAGTCCCGCCACGGCGACAGCTCGAGACATTGCGTCGCCTGATACAGGAGCTTGGTGTTGTCAATGCAGCGGAATTGTCATCGCAAAAACAACAATTGACGGTGGAGACTGTGCTTCAGTTTGTGGCGCCAAGCCTTAAAATCGCAGAGGAGAAGACCCGACGGGCGGCAGTGGAGCTGCTTGCAGATCTCCAAACACGAACGGGCAATTCGATAGCGTGGCAAGCTCAACTTGCTTGTGCCGGAGCTGTCAAACCTGAAATGCTTCGGGTAATTACCCGTCGCGTAGAAGAAATGCTCGGTGCACGTGAACAACAGCAGCAGCAAGCATCTGCGGCTTCAACATCAGCAGGAGGCACTGCCTTTACCAACCAGACAGAAGAGCAAGTTGATGACGAGGCAGCATTTCCTCCCGCAGAACTCGTTGACGTACCTCAGGAAGATTCCACCTCTAGCATTGCACTTCTTGAGCGGGCATTGCTAGCTGCACAGGGTATCGCGGGCCTGTTTGTTGGCGGAAGCTGTCAAGCAAAACATGGAGTGACAGGAAGGAGGCGCTTATAGATGTCGAGAAAGCTATTACAGAAGCCAAGTCAGATTTGCGTGACGTACGACCGTCATTTGGCAGCGCTACTCAGGGTTCGTTTGTCGCTTATAGTGCACTATTGCACCGAGCGTTGACAGACAGCATTGCACCGGTTGTGAACACTGCCATGGACACTTACGTGACTCTCGTAAAATTTTCGGTCCTCGCATTGAGTGGCGAGAGGAAGATGTACGCGATGTCACACTGCTGACTCTGGTACGGTTGCTTGCGGCGATCCAGAAATCCAACACAAGAACTACACGTGCAGCTTGTCGTGGAGTGTTAAAGCTGGCGCGGTTACCGAACGCACGTCATCCCTTCGATACGTGCTATCCTGTGTGTTTGGCGGTGATGGCAGTAGTGCTTGCGACCCGCAAGTTCAGATGCATTTACTTCGCCTCTTGGTGCCGGAGTTTGGTTTCCAAGCTGACGGTTTGGGGGCATCACGCGTGCTGGATGCAGTGAGCAAAGGATTATCTCACAACAGCGCCCGGGTGCGCCGATCGGCTGCCGACGTTGCACTGAGTGCCCAGCGATTACTGGGTCGGGATTTCGTACTAGCGAGACTACAAGGCGTTAAACCTGTGACGCTCAAGGAACTTGAAAAGAGTTTCGTGGATGGTGTAGGCGGATCCGGTGGAGGCGAGAGACCTCAGACAGTGCACGCTGAGAGCTCAGCTCCTGCAGCAAACGGGGTCTGCGATCTACCGCCAGTATCATTTGGTGGCCTGGGCGAGTTTTCTTCGAGGCGGCTGCTGAGTAGCGCACCGGTCGGTCACGGACGTCTGCAATGCACACCGTACGAGGAGGTGTCTGCAGGTCCGAGCCGTGCTTCGGTACTAAGTAACGAAGAGGAAAGTCTGATGGAATCAATCCTTGGTGACGGCGATTTCTAGTGTGCTGGTTCTTGTGATGCCGAGACCAGTTTCGTATAAGATAATCGTTTAGCCGCCTCCGATGGTGTGGCGGGCAGTGAAGAGTAACGAAAAGATAACGAATTATGACTTGCACCTCACAGTATTGGTAGCACGAACCTGATCACATGCCGATTAATTCATCTGTGGTAATGTGGTCGCTTAAAGACTAACTATTTGGGAATATGCCCGTGACAACATCTTACCTACTGCTTACTCCTGCAACAGCCTGGGAGACAGCGAAGTCGTCCGAATGGTTGATGGACACGCTCAGCTTGGACAAGCCAAGACGGTCGAAAACCTGCAACGGGTAGCTCGACAGCAAAACAGACGGCGCGCCCGAGGCAGTTATAAAGATCTCAATCTCGTGCAGTGGTGCACCAGCCCCCTTTCAGGCATTGGGCTTTGTGTGTGTGGGGGGGCGCTTGAAATGGCCTTGATGACAGCTCCCTTGGCGGCCCAACGGCCAGCAAAGCTTGCGGCAGGGTGAGGTGCGCTGTAACAGTACGTCATCTCCTGCTTCGTGAAGTTTCGGCGGATAAAGTTCTCCCAGCAGTTCAGGTTCTCGAAAGTGGCCACAGGCTCAACGTTCACACCCATACCCAAGTTCTTAGACGCCAGGCCCAGGTCAATCGCCGCTTGGTTGATGACAGTCAACAGCATCGACAGCGGCGGCAAGAAATTTCAGGACGATCTGTTGGGCGCCGACACACAGCAGTAGGCGACGAACGCGTGAGCGAGGAGGAGCAAATGCACACAAACGATATGTGCAAATAGACAAGGAGGAAGCTATGTGGTACCTGCAGCGGAAGACAACGCTAGTCATCGGACTCTAGTCACCAATGCAACCTCACCATGCAACGTGTAGCCAACGACAGGAGCAAGTTTCAGTGGGACACCATGGATCAGAGAAGGTTTGCATGAGTAGGCGATATGTTGGCAACAACAGCCTTGCATTTTCTCTCAGACCCCACAATTAATCACTTTCCACCTCGACAGCAAGTCGATCGAGCCTTCTTGCACTCCGCTTCGCTTCGTCCTCCGTCACTTCCTCTGCTTCCTTCACGGCCGGCCGAAATGACTGCACTAAAGCCGACACAGTCACCCCAAGGCCTACCGCCAGCACAAGCACAGGCAATCATGTGATATTCCCGATCATGAGCACTGTGAAAATGACGCCATCGACGTCGATTACTGCGTTGTACATGCAGGAAATGAGCAGCAAAGGTACCCCCCATCAGCAGCATTATCAAGCCGCTGTATCCACTTTTTTAAATCTAGAGCCAAACTCACTGGATCCTTTTTTCAACTTGGAACAGAACTTACTATCCACTGGACTTGTGGAGGTAAATTTCTGATAGAAGGAGTCAACTCCAGCATGAGCAGGTTGATCGTAGCTTGGGTTGAGAAAGCACTCGGCTATCTTATTAATATGCTTCAAAGGTCTTTAATGACTGATGTTAATATGGCGTGATGGAGGGGGCCACTCGTACAGATTTCGCATTGAGAGTTTTTTCGAGACAACATGCTGAATTGTCTCTGCGCCACGGAAGAGCAACAAGTGTAGCTATGAACCCATAACGATTTGTTCACCATCACTACAGTCTCCTCGATTTCATAGTTTTGCAATGCGCTATCGCTTTAATCGTACTAGTCTATGGATACATGTAGCCACAAAATACTCATGATAGTACTTACTTTCCGCAGTAGCTCATTTCAGAACTCTCGCAAGCGATTTCAAATTCCAATCAGAAATTCACTTTTTGCCACGACAGATGAGCCTCACAACAGAGGCGTGGATTCGCATCTGCAGAAACTCTCTTCATAATCGAGAGATGTAACAAATTGCCGACACACAGACTAACGTTAAGTTAGCTGGTTTCGAGAGGACTATCGGAAAGCAACAAAAATGACCGTAGAGGCTAGCATATACGCTTTCAAGGCGTGAGCGCAGAGTTTGTTGATGGAGAAAAGTTGCTTCTGTACACGCACGTTAATCTCAGTCGTTCCCATCATTGAAGTGCGTTCATGATTGAAGCATATCCACCATTTTAGTAGCTACATTTGTTAGCGACACAGAGTTGTCCATTTGAATCACTGCTTGCGAGCAAGGTCCATTTATCATCTAGCTCATTTCGGGAAAAACTCACTTCCCGTGCCATCTCAATACCTTCCCCTCAGCGTGCAAGGTGAATGAAGCCTAACACAGGCCAGCATTCTCTCGATCCAAGCTATGATCAACCTGGTCATGCTGGAGTTGACCCATTCTACCAGAAGCTTATTTCCACAACTCCAAAGCCAAGTCCAGTGGATGCAGCAAGCTGTATTCCAAGTTGAAAAATGGGTGTGACAGCCTGAAGCCTTTGCTGAAGCGGGTGGGCATACTGCTCGCTTTCCACGTGTTGAACGCCTTAATCGGCGTCGGTGGTGTCGTCTACGTAGCGCTCGTGCTGACGACTACTATCTTCTGGTTTGTGTTTGTCATAACTGGGGCCCCATTACGACTGCGCTGTGTTTCCTGATAGAATATGATTTCAAGTGTTTGAAATATCCCGTCCTCTTCACCGCGGAAGCGCTCTGCTTTGCGTATTGGTGTTAGACTACCGCTCCCTCTTTCTGCCTGTTGCAATCTATGGCATATATAAGGGTGAGGTTACTTTCGCCGCGCTCGTAGACCGCATGACCATACGTATGATATGTGCAGACGTTGGCCTCGCAAACTTCGTCATACCCGCGATGCCTCTCGCCTTGACTGCGAAAGATAAGATTCAAGCTCTCGAGGTGTGTACAACAGACGGAAGGGACGGGCTATTTGAATGTTACATGCTGTATTACTTCCGAAAGCCTTGCCAATCGTGGACGACAGTTGCTTACTTTGCCGTCGTCAAGGTCGTAATTGGCGTGCTAAGTGCTACGGTGTTCGTTCTTGCGGTGATCCAGCCGCTTCTAGTTCTTTCAGCGGGGGCAGTGATCCTTTCGTTGGAGAATGGATGACATTTGACGATAAACCGTGGGGATATGTGGGTATCGTTTTCTCACTTTGGGTGGTCGGTGCTTTTGGACTTATTGTTGTGGCGGCATTATCCGTGAAGTTGACCTCCTGTGTCTGTGGCACGAAGTCAGGCCTGTCGGAGTTTACGTTTTAAACACAAGTCATCCGTATTCTTTAGTCATTGAAAGGGAAATACCCACACACAGGCCATAGAGCGATCATTCATCGCTTTTTGGCCTATGTGGGGGTATTTTGAAGATCGGATCACCACTTCCCAGATCAGCATCCACAGTAAATCACCCTCATAATTCCGTTTTGTGCTAAAATGACTTCAATACAACGCCTCTTTCGCTCTCTCGCTTCACGCCGTGCATGCTGAAGAAGTCTTTCATACCTGTTAATTAATCAACGAGATCTCTTGAACATGTAGACCACAAATAAAAAAAGACCATATATTCCCACATAAGTCAAGTTAGACTTTAACTACAGAGCCATAATTATTGCCACTACGTGCTTGGTGTCAATGCCTCAACCTCTTGATAGCTGGTTGCGCTTGAATCCGGCACAGGAGTCAACAGAACTGTCGGCTCAACTTCATCCGAGTGTTGATCAGTTGTTTGTTGTTTACTCTCCCACACACCACAAACGCAGAAAATTAACCTCACGGATAGCGCTGCCACTATATACAGTCCAATTGCACCGACCACCCAAAGCAATGCGATGACGACAACATATGCATAGGGATTCTCTTGAAACGTGATCCATCTGCCAACTAAAAAGCCGTTGTCGCCACTGAAGAGTACAATAAATGGCAGGATCACAGCAAACACGACTGCAGCACTCAATACTCCAATGACAATCTTGACGACGGAAAAGTACAACGTTGCTGTCCACGTTCGACGTGTCATGCGGAGATGCGGCAGGACCACCCCGGTTTTGTCCACCTCTGAAAATTCGAGCTTATACACACAACGCTCAGGGTCCTGAAGATCCGTTGTTGCTAAAACCGTGGGCGAAATGAAATTCGCAAGCGAAATATCAGCACGGACCAAAGCCTTCATGGTGGCGATGGAGAGGTAGAAGAGCCCGACCCCAATGCCACCCGCGGTAAAACCGCTATTATGTAAAAGTTCATCTTAACCAGCATCAGCGAAGTCAACGCTAACACTACGAAACACCCAAGGCAGTTAAAAAAACATGCTGCATTGACATCACACAGTGCAGCATCAACATCAAGAGCGCGCCGACCCCGACAGTCATGAGCCATAATGGCATAAGCGCCATACTCGCAAGCATCAGCACCACAAAGAAGACGCCACCGACGGCTACGAAGGTGTTCAACACGTGGAAAACGGACAGCGTCATGACCTGTTTAAATAAAGTCTTGAGATTGCTGCATCCACGCTTCACTTTGGAGGTGACTTTGCTGCATTTGCCGCGCTCAAGTTGGGGCGTTGAAGAGAGTTTCTGCAGGAATGGATCCATGCCAGCGACCGGGGAGAGTTGGTTGTCTGCTGTGAGCTTCATCTTGTCACGGAAAAAAATATCGTTGTGATAAGCAAAACTGTGGCAAGGTCGTTGGAAGTTGGTGTCGGTTGCGAGTGGTTTTCCGAAATGAAAGAAAATAACGTTTGTGGACTTGGGCCCATTACATTTTGTGGCTACATAACGTACAGATGAGCCGCCTACAGCTAGCAGCTAGTAGCTGTCAACTATCACAGCCAGTGAACCCTTGGGGAATTGAGGTACGGCAGTATTGGGCGACGGTAATCGTTTAATGGCGAAGATTTGCCGTAGCAATGGATTTTTGAACATGTTCATACAGTGATAGTATGAAGCGATGACAGCCAGCAGAACAAAGGACAGTAGCGCAGACCAAGGCAGGTGTAAGCATGACGAGCGACGCAGGACAGACCAAGGGGAGGTGTGGTCTACACCAGTGGGTCAGTGATGCGCGCACCGATCCACCGAAAGTAGAATATACATGGCAGCTGGAAGATCTCGGGACAAAAGGTTACCTCTGGGAGACATGGCCAAGAAGAAGACCAAGGAGCAAGGAGAGGTGACATCACTGCGTGATGCACGGCGGAGGTGCGGCCAGCGCCGCGAGGACCTCTATTGGGCAACCGATGCATGAATAGGAATAAGATATCAACCAGAACTTAATTAGAAGTGAGCAGAGCAGAACTCACAACGAGCTAAAGTGCAGCGACACCAGTTTGGTAGTCATAGCACGTGAACAACTAAGTCTTGGTTATCTTGATCTAAGTGGCTCGCGCCAAGAGATAGTTGGTAGTGGCGTTCCTAGTGAACGACAACAGGTGAAAGTAGCGGTTCGAGTCCGAGTAGAGGTCAGGGTGTACCCCGAGTCCATAACTCGATAGGCTGGGCAAGTCAGAGAGGGACAGCGATTCCCGTGGTTCGAGTCCACACGATGCAGCCGTCGAGCAACTGAAGATCTGCGGAAAATACTATCGTTTGCACGACCCCAAAGAAGTGGACGTCAGTTGTCATTAGTCTTAGGGTTAAATGCAGCTGGGGAACACTTTACTGGACACTAACTGGTGACGATCAGTGAAGACCGGAGGGGCACGAGACGATAGAGAATTGAATTGAGGAGAAAATCACTATACTTAGTTAAACTTATTATCATCTGCCACTTGTATTCTCAGAGAGGAAGATATTGGATATATCGTCCAAGTTCATTTCGAAAATTCTCTTCTCAACGTCAAAGCAAAAAAAACACCTCCCCGAAAACACCGTAGTAGCGTTGCCCGATCGAGTCTTCCAAGATCGAGTTGAAGTGCATTTTAGCCCCCTCTGGCCTTTTATTTTACTCTTCAGGCGACGATGAAAGGCTAAGAAAATGGAGCAAAGATTTCACGTCTTTTGATTTGACCGCTTTAGCCATAATGTTGCGCTCGTTTTAGCTTCACCAGCACAATGGCGACGCGACCACCAAAACGATAACATTGGTACCAACAATATACCTAATCTGAAAAACGAAAACGCGTCCGACATGTCATAGGAAATTGGGCCGGTGTCGTTTCGTTGTTGGCGATCTGGTATATGTTGCTTGTCAAGCTTCTTCTTAGACAGCGAACGCACGTAAAATGGGGACGCATAAATGACCATGAAATCATTGCATACTCGTAGTACAGATATAGTAATATGTAACTCTGACGATGATAAAAAGGCTAGAAGGCACCACCTATTGCTCGGCAGCTTTTGCTGTGGGTGTTGTGACGACAATAGCAGTCTCCAGATCAGTAGTTGGATCGTTCAAGTTGCAAGCTGTTTTCATGGGGTATTCCTCATTGTCATTCTCAATCTCTTGTTCAGAGCAAGCCCACTTGGTGAGTATCACGGAAGGTTTGGGGACAAGCACGATGCACAGCACCCCGATCACCCAGCCTCCTAGAACAACAGCGACATAAGTGCTGGGATGGTCGCGATAGTCCACCCAACCAAGCACATCTGAATTGCCACCGCTGCTGAGTGCCTCCACAGGAAGAACTAATCCCAACCAAACAGCAATCATGCTCAATATGCCCAGAACAAACTTGATCGTGACAAAATAGAGCATCACAAGCAGCATTTTCGGTGACAGGAATAAGAGTCGAGATCCACAACTACTGCAGCCGTTATTGGTCGAGAAGCCGCTTTGAATGCCAAAGGCTATGCGCATCTTCGGCTGCTGGCAAGTTACCAAGTTTGCCAGGCGGATATCACTTCTCGCCAGCATCTCCACGACGCCAGCTGAGACTTGGAACAGGATAATCCCCACCCCGAAGAGCGGGACAAGTCCCACACTTAGAGGGACAAGAACCATCACAAAAATGGCGCCACCAACCCCAGTACAGCGTTGAGAGTGTGGAAGACAAACAGTCGACCCAGCAGTTGACAGAACGAAGGTTTATTGCGACGGTGTGTTGGTTCGAGCTGCTTGGCGGTGTTATGGGTATCTGTTGAACGCTGGTTTCTTCATCATCTGTGTCTTCTGCTTCCACCGCGAGAGCTGTTGGAATGGGTTTCTGGGCGTCGTCGAAGTCTTTGCTTGGGTAGCGATGGTAGATGACATCACAGTGTTGGTCTCCGGCTGGGCTTTTCATCACGGTAGTGTCGTTTAAGAGGTTTGTTAGCGTGTTCGCAAGTGGCGTGTTGTTGCTGCTTCAGCTGATGGAGTCGCACGCGACAAACGTGGACAAGGGCGTTGGAAAACGCTTCTGGGTGTCGCCCCATGTTGAAGTGGATACTTCTTAGTGGTACAGAGTACCGAGATTAAGGCACAATGTACCGTGACGCAGTGGCGTCGAATTAGAGATCACGGTACTACGCTATATTGGTACAGTGTACCGATACCAAATTGAACTTCGTCTTCTGGAATGATGGCGTTGGAACCAGATTCGAGGCAATCGAGCTAAAATAGGGAGACCCTGTAATATCTGGCGCAATGGCGTTTTAACATCTTTTGCTGTTATCGGCGTCTCAGCACCGTCACAAGTTGTGTAATTCGCACGACTTTCTGTCGGGTACTTTACACGTTGAATTATACGGCTATAAAAACCTCAATGCCTGTCGTCCGCCAATCACATCTCGCCTAAGACCTAATAAAACCTTGGGAAAATGTTGGGTGGAGGGCGCCGCAAAATAGCCACAGGAAATGCTGACGGCCGGGTTCTTTTATTGTTGTTTCAAGCTTGCTGTGCGCACGTAAGGTACTATATCCCGATGGCGACGGCGGCTGCAGTCAACGATCAGGACCGCGCTGTGGACGAAGCGGTGCATATGATAGGCTTCCAGTCAACCCCAGAGGTTGCAGCGATACCCCAGAAGGAGAGAGAGATCGACGAGGTCATGGACTTCCTCAAATTCAGTATCAAGTCCAGTACGAGCTTCGGCGGCACAATCCTGTTCAAGTTCAAGGACCAGGACGACCAGGAGCCCAAAACCACGTACGCTGTGCAGATCAACGAGGCCCGGGAGGTGGCTACGCACAAGAATGCGCTGACAAGCGACGTCCGCCCGACGTGCGAAGTGACGATCTCCATGGACGATTTTCTGTGGATTTACTCTGGTAAAGCTTCCGGTTCAGACTTAGCCAAACTCTTCTATGCTGGACGGGTGACTATCAGTGGCTACGCGTTCCGTACAGTCTCCAAATTCGCCCAGAGCTTTGACTTTTCGTCTGAGAAGTGGCGCAGCTATTACGCTTGGCAGAAGGCGCTGGACGAGAGGAATGACAGCAGTCGCCCCCCTAGTGCTCTGGAGGAAGCACGTAATGTCGGATCCCCATCGCGCGACTTTTGGTTTTTTCATGCGCGAAGTATTTTGGACCGGTACAACTTGTCCAGACTTCAAAAACTGCTGTGGGAGACGTCGCTGGCTAGTCTGTTTGGTGAGAAGTGTGTGCTGGAAAGTGTAAGGAGCGCCTCGGTGCGTGACCGTAAGGTAGGTGCGGGACGGTTTAGTGTGCTCGCTAGTGTTGTAGGCGACGCAGGTTCCGTATCGGCGGTGCTGAAGCGCCGCGCAACGGGGCCCTTGACCCCTGGACAACTTCAGTATGAGCGTGAGCTGCGCCAAGAGTTGGCACGCTTCTTGCGTCCGTGCACGAAACAGTCAGCAAATGTTCTCGAGTCCCTCGCTGTGGTCAATCCCAAACAGACATCTAGCGCTGTGTTTGACTTCTTCGATGAGGAATATGTGGTGGCTGTGAAGCTTAGTGCCAAGGAGCGGCAGCAGCGTCGCCACCACCGCAATCGTGTCGATCTAGGCGACGCCGGTATGGCTCAGCTGGACAAGCTGGTACAAGTGCTTGGCAAGGGCGGCCACTCGAATCTGAAACGTGACAATCGGTCCAAGTATGTTCCAGCGCCAGAACTGCTCCTGCACGAGTTCCGTGTGAACGCCACAGTGCTCATGGACACTTTGAAAGAGAAGGCCTCAGGTCGTAAATCTCTGCACAAGATCCCTGCGCCGGAGATGAACTGGTTGGTTCGCAATGGACGCTCGGGTAGCATGGTGATCACCGACGGCAACAGCAGCCAAGGCAACGTGATGGACGAGGCCAAAGCGCCGTCTCCAGCTGCTTCTGCTCTACCGAGCTTGCCACAGAGTATCATTGTGGAGGTGAACCGCGCGAAGATCGCGCGTAGCCGGAAGCGGAACTTTGAGGTGCCTAAGCAGCGCCTCAAGGCCAAGATCGCGTCTATTTCGCGTGAATTGGCAACCCAGAGCAATCCCGTTATCTCCCACATCGACGAACACTTGGTCTCTCTGACTACCTATGAACAAACCCCACAGACCCGATAGAGTGTAGCTAGCTCTTATTTAGATGCACCGCACCTTGCACACAGCCAGCGAAGCGAAGCAATGACAAACACAATTTTCCATTTTACTGATACCTTGTCAACTTGACAGGCAAGTCCCTATAGGGGTAAACACTTTTGAGTTTGTGCCTGTTCGCAATGTGATTCGCAGTATTTCAAATTTAATCTTTGTTTTCTACCAATCATATCGCCCACATCGTTTTGCACGTTTGGGCCAGTCATAACTGGAGTGGAGTGGCTACGCACGTCGCAGGCAGCAGCAAGCGTGCACCATGGGGGACCTGGACGACCACACGCCCGATGAGATCTATTGCGACAGTCAGGTGTTCGACATTGACTTCCATCCAATGACAGACATTGTTGCTGTCGGCTGCATTGATGGCATCGTGCAAGTGTAAGTGCTACAGATTTTGGTTGTCTGGCATACCTTACGAAGTCTATAGCTAACCTTGACTTATTATACTGCTGTTTGACCAGTTACAAGTACTCGGAGGATACCAACACGAAGGTTTTGGAGATTAAGAACCACCAGGAAGCTGTGCGAGCACTGCTCTTTTCACCTGATGGACAGAGTGCGTTGAAATTGGCTACAGTTTGGTTGGTGGTTTGATCATTTGCTGACAGTAGTGTGTTTGCCTTGATGGTCTTGCTGTTATGTCCAGCCTTGTATACAGCGTCAGCTGACAAGTCTATCCGTGCCTTTGACACTCTTGGAAATCCGACGTGGGCAGAGATGCGAGCGCACGAGTACGGATAGAGATCAGAGTACTTAAAAAATATACACAGGGAAGACTGACACCGTTACTGCTTTAATGCATCTACAGAAACCCAGTTAACCGCCTGCACGAGTTGTCTGCCAACGTGTTTGCAAGCGGTGATGACCAAGGCTGTATTAAAATTTGGGACACACGGCAGCACCGCTGCTTGTCGGAGTTTAAGGAGCATACGGTGAGTTATGCTACCAGGATTTCTAAGCTGATTTGTACGGTTTGCTGACTTCAATTGGATCCTTTTGTTACAGGACTACATTTCAGGTTTTGCAACTAACCCTGCACAAGATCACCTACTGGCTACGAGTGGAGATGGACGTCTCTCTGCCTACGACCTGCGCAAGAATGTTCTAGCTGGCAAGAGTGACGAGTTGGACGATGAACTTTTGTCCGTGGCGGTAATCAAGAACGGCCGCAAGATTGTGTGCGGCTCGCAGGATGGTGTGCTTGTGATCTTTAGTTGGGGCACATGGGGAGACATGTCGGACCGTTTCCCAGGCCACCGGACTCTGTTGAAGCCCTTCTAAAGGTAGACGAGGACACTGTCCTCACGGGCTCAAGCGATGGCATTGTTCGGTACGCTAATTGGTTTTATTATTGTTTAACAGTCTATGTTCTGAAGTACCATCTAACTTAATTCGCTTAACTTTGTTTTGTGCTCATGTGTTCAGGGTGGTGCAATTGCACCCTAATAAGCTTTTGGGACTAATCGGCGATCACGAAGATTTTCCAGTGGAGAACCTCAGGTTCTCACACGACAAAAGATTATTGGCAGCGTTTCCCACACCAACAAGGTGCACTTCTGGGACGTTGGATACCTGTTCGAGGAGGATGACGGAGAGGACGAAAACGTTGCGGACGAAGATGAGGATAAAGCCCCGGCCAGCATGTCCATGGATGCTGAGATGCAGGACGCAGATAGCGACAGTGACAGTGACGACTCAGACATGGGTAGCGCGACAGGTGGCCGTCGTGTATTTCCTACAGCGAACGAGACATTCTTCTCAGACTTGTAGAGGGTCTTCATCGACGAAGCCACACGTTCGGACCGATGGAGAGGTAAGCCCAACCATACAGTATTTTGCGAATTGTGTGCTGTTCTTGTAGTCCTCTTTGCTTGAAGCCATCCAGGGAGTGTTCTAGAGGCAGAAAAGCGCTCGAACGGTTTCTTCATCATCATCATCATCATCGTAAGTTTGATAGTTTCTGTTCCGAGGGCGTTCTCGTGGAGCCCAAGAACGCCTTATGCTTTTGAGGTCCACAAGGCGGTGCAGTATACTTTGTGACATTGGCCGCATATTCGGATCACTCTGGAGACAGTCACGGGCTATCTGTCGAACAGCTTCTGGACACTCATCTGTTAAATGGTCGAGCAGATAATCGCCGGAATTATCTGTGAGTAATGTGCCTGTGTCAAGTGCAACCAAGATCGCACCGAACGAGTACATGTCCGATTTTTCCGAGAACTTCTGCTCTACCAGCACCTCTGGGCTGCACCAGATACGGGATCCGCTAACTTGAGTTATTTCCTCGGAAGTGGCAGTAGATGTTCGCCCAGCACAGTTTCCGAGCCCGCATAATGCCGGCTCTCCTGTAGCAACATCCAGAAGTATGTGACGTGGTTCAATGGCGCCATGGATTATCGGCGGTGAATGGGTGTGAAGATAAACAAGACCTCGCAACACCCCTATGGCAATTTGGAGTTTCGCGTGCGCCCACGTCCAGTGCTGACTCCTCTTCCCGCTCCGTAGCGCGTGCCGCAAGTCGCCTCCACGTTGAACCTCCCAGATTGCCACAAGGTTCTGGAAGGAGTTCCAAGCAATACCCACGAGATTCACGATGTTGGGGTGCTCCAGCGTGGCTGCCATACGAATTTCGCGTGCAAGGCGTTCAACTGCTCGGGTTTCGTTACGTCTTGACGGCCGCAATCGCTTTAGCACGACTTCGCGTGAACCATGCCACCCGACTACTACTTCAATGGCACAGTTATCTTTTCCCCGTGAAATCACCTTGTCGTCACCTATATCGATGATAGGAACACGCTTCGTGAGCACCACAGGGTCGTTTTGGAAGAGCAACAACACCTGCGAGGCACCGATGGCATCCGAGTAGTCGACCTCGCTTGGTTCTGACACACCCTCGTACCCTTTACGGACTTCTGTTTCGAGCTCGGCCTCAAGTTTGGTTAACTCTGATGACATCGAGGAGCCTGTCTCGCCTTTGCTATCACTGGTGCTCACGAAGAAATTTTCATCGGAGTTAAAAGCGCAAGGTTCTTGTGGCAATTTTCCCAGAGTGACACATTGGTCGTTTGGTTGATTGTGTTGGTCACGCAGACGACGGGCGTACAGGAATCCAATGACGCACAATATAATGCCAAGCGCGGTCGCCACCGCCCAGATTGCAAGTGAGAGCCCAGAAGATGCAGAGCTATTACTTTCTGCCCCCACACGATGTTCTTGTTCTTGACGGAATTCAACGAGATCCTGCAGCAGACCCGTGACTATCCCTGACTTACGTGGCGTGCACCATCCACTGCTATTGCCACTGACTATTGTTGTTAAGACGGTCGTGCATGGAATAACAAGGGCAAGCTGTCGTGGACATTCCCCGCTGCTGGTGCTACCCGGCTGTAAAGTGACGGCAAATGATTTCAAGGAGTGCCGCAACACTGTTGGCAGTGGAACGTTAGTATTGTTGTTTTCTTCGCCCCAGATCATGCTCGTTTCCACATTTACCGATGCAGCGGTTGCCTCGCTTTTCGAAACCAGGACGGCGCATTTAGCCACCTTTTGGATCTGTTTATCTGCGCATATGGTGCCACGCCGTGCACTTTCCCCGCTCACAGGGTCGGTGCAAGCTACTGACGGGCAATTGTTAAGCTGTTGGAACTCGTGCCTTGACACGACGATATCGTCCATGGTGAGACCACACTGCACCTGCAGTTCACGCGTCGTATTGCTGGTCGTGGTTACATATCCTGCGTCCCAGAGAACCAGTCGTTGCAGTGTACCGCCCAAGTCGCCCCACATAAGTCCATTCTGTGTCAGTAGATACCGCACTTCGATCGGCAGCGTCGATTTGAGTTTGATTTTCGGGGCTCGATGCCAGCGGAGACGAGTGCAGCAAGTCGAGCAGTTACAGTCAAGTCGGCAAAGTTTGCAGCGATCGATGCATTTATCAGAGCCGCCACAATCAGCACCAAACACGGTGCTGAGGCTCTCGGCCGCCTCATTTCGCTACGGCGACGATCGCCTTGGGAGTCTCCCCAGCGAATTCGTAACTGGACTGAAAAGCGCCAGGCGCTCTCCGTCGGAACGGTCTACCTGTATCTATCGTTTCAGCCCCAAAGTATCCGGACCACCACTTTTCCACAGAAGCGACATAAGAGAGCTCATGCTGAGAAATATGAAAAGCCACCGTGCGTTCCAGTTCACGAGTCACATGGAGGTCAGATGGATGAAGATCAATCTCAATTTTGAACGCCTTCGAAATCTCTTACGTCGTCCTGACCATCACTAACTCGATTCTTCGAACCTTCGCAGTCGCTACCAGCAATCAATGTGCATGTTCAAATTGATCTCCTTCGAGCGCACATGGTCGCCTGTGAAGCAGCCAGCAAAATACCAACACAGCAAGAGAACTTACAATCCATTTCTCCACGATGGGGATACTCAATTCAAGTCCGCAACGCAAGAGGCGCAAGACAATCCCTTCCGGAAGAGAACTCGTTCATCCATCAGAGTGGTTTAATCGCCAGGTCCCAGGGGATATCTGGATGCCTCCACAGTCTTCGTTGGAGAAAGTGAAAAAAACACACCGACACGCACGCCACGCTGGAGAACAACTTCGTGTACCTGAATCTCAGGGTCTGGTAGAACCGCTGCTCTTATCGTGGTTCGACATTACCAACAATTCGAGCGTGGGTAGGTTGACCTCGTGGAGCACTGCGCGAACAGAAGATTTCCCTGAAGATTTCCGGGCCCTGGAAGAGTTGACCGAAGACGAGAGACCGATAAACAGAATCATCAAGCTGAGGTTGTACCCGACGTCTTTACAGCGCGTCAAGTTGGAGCAGATGTTCGCCACAAATCGTGCTGTCTACAATATACTAGTCGCCCGTTCCAAGGAAGACTGCGCCACACGTTTGGTGGTACGGGGAAAGACACACAAGCTCCAGAAGATGGCGCTGAAGGAGCTTGGGAGAAAATATCGCCCTGCATCGCAGACAGGAGAAATGGGACCGTATTTCCGTAACAAAAAGCTCTGGAGCGTTACCTCCAAGTGAACGACAAGGTTCGAGGTTCGGCTTTTCATGACTTGACGAAAGCGGTCAAGTCGTCACTTGCACTGTTCTTCGAATTGAAGAAGAAAGCAAGAAAACCACCTTCCGAAGCTGAAGTTTAAGAGCAAAATTGTGCGTTCGAACGCGGTTGAGCTCGCGTTCATGCAAAGCTGTTCACAAAAATGGAAAGGATTATTTGCGGTTCCATCCAACGTTCTTTAGCTTCGGGAAGAAGGATAGTATCGAGCTACGTGAGACGTCACCTGAACTCACACATTCTGTTCGGCTCCAACGACTGCGTGAAAGATAATATTACGTTGCGATCTCTCGCGTCGTAGAATGTGAGACCAATCAAACCTCTCATGTGTACGCCATTGACCCTGGGGTCCGAAACTTTGATACTGTTTACGATCCAGATGGACAGACGTTATCCGTTAAGGATGCGTACGCGGTGCTGAAGCGGCGTTTTGAAGCCATCGATGCAATGAAATCCAAGCTAGCGTCACTGGAGAACAAGAGTAAGACCAAGGGCACAGCAAGGGTAAGGCAACGAAAGAAGGCCAAGGGCAGAGCGAAGAGCAAACAATATCGTAAGCGACATCGTCACGTGGCTTGAATGGTCAACGACATGCATCAGAAGCTCTCAAGCTGGTTGGCTGCCAGCTACAACCAAGTACTGCTGCCATCGTTCCAGACCGCGGGGATGGTGAGGAAGTACGAGCAAGTGGTGACAACAGACGGAAAATCGTTGTCTTCATTTGACGAAACCATGGAAGAGAACACAAGAGAGACTCCTCGTCGCAGAAGAAAGCGTAAGATCCAGTCTTTGACGGCACCGAGCAATGATAGCGCAGTCGCACTTCAAGTTCAAGACGTTGGTCAAGTACGAGATGAATCGTGTCGGCGGACGTGTGGTCGAATGCGAGGAAGAGTACCTGTTCCAGCTGCTGTGGGATCAAGAATGCTATGAGAGGAAGTAGCATGTGCAAGTATTCGTTCTGCCACGCTGTGCACGATCGGGATGTGAACGTGGCCAAGAACATTTTCCACAAGAACATACAGATGCTATGCTAGAAGTAGTCTATCTCGCATCAATCGGCGATGCTTTCATCGAGAGGAGTCCTGTCAGCTCTACTGGTGTTATAGGCCCAAGGAAGGAGTAGTTGAACTAGGTGCGCTGGTATCTAGGGTGGCTATGAGGATCTCTATAGACAAGCGTTCTAGTTAATTAGTGAAGATACGTACTAGTGTGTTAGACTCCATTACTCTGTGCCATTCTGAAGCCACCACTTCAACTTCAGAGCTGGTCGAGCGAACGACACTTGTTCGACCTTTTCTGTTTACTGCTGTGCCTCTGTGCTTGAGAGTTTCTTGTGGAGTATACAAAAACCAAGATGTCGCTGTTCACTGAAATCGGACATCTTGGGTTTTGTATGGTAGGGAGTGCGGGTAAGCGTTCATGCCCTTCCCCCATTTAGTCTAACCGCGTGCAGGAAAGGACCAAAAGGGGCAACAACTCCGCGTTCGCTTTCTCCACTCTCGTGTCTCCCTCGAGCGTGAGGTTAGATACATCCAACCTTTAGCCACTCGAGGACCAGCGTAAGTTTTCGCCCGGAGCACAGAAGGGACAAAGTGCTGATACTCTGCACTTGTTCTCCCATCGTACTTAACGGGACGTACGCAGTCCGCTCGTCGCGCCCTTGGGGAAGCAGCCAGCCAGAGACGAGCGAAGAGGAGGTTCGAGGCAGAGGAGGCGACGACGAAGGCGCTCGCGGAATCGGCTATGAAGAAGATGTCCCGCAAGAACTTCCGCGGAGGGCCCTCTTCTCGAGCAAGTCGAGTTCAGCGAGCCATGGGCCCAGCAATTCGCCCCGGGACTCAAAACGGAGGGGAGGGATTTTACGCCGCACGACGTGGGCCGACAAAATCCGTGAGAAGCTACCACCTTTAGGTGAAAACGAGTACGAGGTGTTATGGGAACGAGGTGTGCTCGGAGTGATTTTCCTCGAATCGGAAAAAGATGGCATACCGTATGTGTCTAAAGCGACAGAGTCGTGTATCTCCCCGGCGGTTAGTCAAGGCGACATCCTCAAATATGTAAACGTGGTGCGGTCCAAAGACCATTCGTTTGCCGACTTTTTCAAGATTTTAGCCACGATGAAAAACCAGTTTTACTACGCTTCGAGCGAATCTCTGCCAGTACGCCGTCATCAGATGAAGACGAAGCTTCAGCTTTGTTTGGAGGAGTGCCAAGGTCCAGTTCGACGAATGCTGTGATGCAAAACAGTAATCATTCGAGTAGTCAATACTCAAGACAAAACGAAGGACCAACAACAGAAGAAGACCCGAGTGGGAAATTCCAAAGAGCGAATTCTTTGCCACAAAAGACCAGAAACCACCCAAAGTCACGAGAGGGGCTTTCTGGCGTGGGGCATCAGGGAAAGACTCGGCCGGTCCGTCAGGACCAAACTTAGCTAACACTTCGGGTCCTGGAGGAGCAAACGCAGCGTCCCAGAGCCATCGGCGAGTTCCGAGCAGTCGAGACCACCAGGTTTCTCAAGAGATGCAGTGGCAGGTAATGGACACTCATCATCGAACTCTCCGTTGGGACCTCATGAGTACCAGGTGTACTGGGAAACGGGGTCCTTGGGCTTGTTTTTGGAGAGGATCGAGCCACGAGCCTTCCGGTTGTGACACGATCCACGCCCAGTGCGAACCCTGTGGTGCGACGCTCAGTGGCTGTTAATGACACTCTGGTGTCAGCGAACGGCATCCGCTCGGCGGACTATACTTTTGAAGCGTTTTTGGGAGACTGCAGCAAATGAACAAACCGGTACGATTGGTGTTTAGACGAAGACAACCGACCGACCAAGCTGTTGTGATTAAACAGGCTGGCGATCAACAACAACAACAACGACAAGAACTGGCCCAACAACAGCAAAGACAACAGCAGCAGCAGCAACAACAACAGTTGCAACAGCAGCAACAGCACCAACAGCAGCAACAGCAGCAACAGTTGCAGGAGAAGCAACGACAGGAATTACATGAACAACAGCGACTGAAGTTGCTCGAGCAGCAACGACTACAACAGCAACAACTCCATGAACAAAAGCAGCTGCAACAGCAACTTCATGAGCAACAGCAGCGTCAGCAGCAGTTGCAGCATCTACGGCGTCAGCAAGATCAGCCCTCACGAAACCGGACCCCGTCAGTTACTGTGGACACTGCTCCATCATCGGGAGAAAGTGAAAGTAGGACACCACATCGCAGCCACTCGCCAAGCCCAACTGTTAAACGTGCATCTACACCTCCTCCCCTTCCACCTTCTCCCCAAGTGCGGAAGGGTTCGGAGCGTCGGGAACACCGCAGCATGGACAAAGGACAACCGCGCACATCTCCATCCAGCTCTCCAGTAACGAATAGTGGCCGTGCGAATACTAAGCAGCGAGAAGCACCAGAAAGTTCTCCACGAACCAATTACGAAGCCTCTCCGAAAGCCAATGTCTCTCCTTTGGCGCGCACTTCACCGAAAATCGAGATTTCCCCGATGTTTGATATGTCGCCAAAGTTCGACGCTTCGCCCAGACTTAGCAATTCACCAAACATTGGCACTTCTCCGAAAGTTAGCGGCTCACCACTTGCTTCGCCAATCTCTCCTGCCGTGTCAACAGAGGTGGGGGACCCTGTAATAGCAAGCAAAACGGTTCTGTCTGTTGACAGCAACGAAGATGGTGGCGATGCCGCCATCATCTCTTCAACTGACGTGAAAAAGATCGTAAACACTCAAAGGATCACCAAGCACAAGATGAAGTGGCCCACGGGAAGCAAAGCCGTAACAGCAGCGAAGAGCAACGACAGACACCAGTATCTTTTGCTGTGCATGAAGCGAATCCAGTACTATCGCCCGTGAGTAAGGCCACACCTCTCGCCCACTGAGCCGTGGGATTTACCAGAACACGTACCATCGCCAACTAACAAAGTGGAACCGGTAGATGCAATTGAAGACGTTGATATTGCTGTGCCTGTGTCTCCGAGCACGGATGCCGACCTGGAGGCTGTTGCTGTGGTCGAAGAAGCTGAGCTTGTTGAAGAAGCAGAATTGGCAGAGGAAGCAGAGCTAGCTGATGAGGGGAGCTAGTTGAAGAAGCAGAGTTAGCTGAAGAGGCAGAGCCTGTTTTGCCGTCGTTACCTGTCGACGATTCAGTTGACAGTGCTGCGAAACTTGATGTGGAAATTGGCATGTTGGCAGATGTGGAGGTGGGTGTAGCTATTGAAGAAACAGACACGACGTCAGAAGTTGTGGAGAGTAGTTCACACACCTCGGAGAGCCATGAAGACACAGACCCGTGGGATATGGAGCCTGATTTCGAATCAGACCACCAAAAATCAGACCACCAGGATACCAACAGTGCTGCTTCATCGCGTGACGAAGTGGTCTCTTCTCATGATGAAGGCTCCTCCATGGATAACAGCGTGGAATCCCCTCAGGTCAACTTTGCTGATGCAGCCGAATCTGCAGACGAATTTTCCAGTGAGGCTGATATTTCGGGGGATATTGATAACGTGGAGAACGAGATCATGATAGATGAGGCTGGCAAAGACAAGGTGGGTTCGGCAAGTTCGCCGAAGGTAACCAAGTCATCATTGACCTCCAATTTGGCGAAATATAAGAAGAAGGGAAAGACTGCACGCGGGGTTAAGAAGCTGCCAGCACTTAATGAGACGGAGGCGCTTACAGTACCACTTGTTGCCCCAAATGCTGTGAACACCACGGTTCAAGTGCGCGGCCGACCAAAGCCTAAGCTGACGATGGCAGACACTCCCGCCAGTACAACATATCTGGTCAAGTGGAAAGAAAATCGTAGCCTCGGCTTGCAGTTGAAAGAGGTGCGTTTTGCCAAGGGCAACTACCCACTAGTGACGGACGTGTGCCAGGAGCCATGCTGTGAGTTACTGCGGCATATTTGCATTGGTGATGTGATTATCGAGATCAATGGTCGCAATACTTCTACAATGGGGGTGAAGAAGACCATCAATTTCCTCAAGACATGCTCGAAGACGACGCTGTTAAAGATTCGACACGGACCGGCGTATCTGAGTCAGCGTGTGAGTGCGTCGGTATGATTGAAGCATCCAGCTGTAGCAGTAATGTACGATCATCAATTCCGCGAGCTGGACGGACAGGCATTCCAGCTCTCACCTGGCAGGGGGCGCGACAGTGGCTGGTTGGCGATGTTTTGCTCTCCATTGAGCCCCCTCCTGCTCTCGCTACGACATTGCTTATTCTTTAGTTTTTCTTCCTCTCCGTGTAGTTTGGTTTGAAGTCAATGTAGTGAGGACGGCAGGAGGTGATTTTAGATGAACACTTGCTGACTCAGGTGGCTGGAATTGAGCCTCGCTGAGCCAGCCAATAGACCTGTCGGGACAAATGAACAAATATTCAGGGTTGCCTCCATGAGTGGATGCTTTGCTTTGCTGTGCATGTCACGTTGATGCCGTGATGAGCCAAATTGTACAAAGCCTCGGTAACAACGACGGCGCGTCACGCGAGCCGCTACGTGAGACTGGCTCAGCCAGCTGTTTAACGCGGCAATCGAGATGATGACCACCGCGGTGCACGTCATATCCCAGAAGTACGTGTTGTGCTTTCATTGTTTGTATTTTTCTTAAATCGATTCTGCTTCACCGTGCGCCTCGCCTTGTCTTGCTACCTCCTTGCCATCACTACGATCGGTTGGTCAAAGGCAGCTGGACTGAGACGCCTTCATCTGCAGCTTCTTTTTGTCTTGTGGCCAGAAATGCAGTGCTGCTCTACTGTTTATGACACCCATCGCTTGCTCGCCGCGCCTCCCCACCAACCGTCTGAGCTAGCTTAATGTAAGCTTGCGAGACGGGTCTTGATCTTGCCGATGGCCTGCGCCGGGTTCAGCCCCTTCGGACATGTGCGCGTGCAGTTCATGATGGTGTGGCACTTGTACAGCTTGAACGAGTCGTCCAGCTGGCGGAGACGCTCCTCCGTCTTGTCGTCACGCGAGTCCTCAATCCAACGGAACGCCTGCATCAGCACTGTTGGCAACAGAAAAATGGCACATCATTAGCTACAAACCAACACAGCAGCAGCAGCAGAAGCATTTTCAACGTACCAGCCGGGCCGAGGTACTTGTCCGGGTTCCACCAGTAGCTGGGGCACGAGGTACTGCAGCAGGCGCAGAGAATACACTCATACATGCCATCGAGTTTCTTGCGGTCCTCAATGGACTGCAGGTGCTCCACGTTCACATCACTGGGCTGGTCCGAGTGTAGCCAAGGCTTGATAGACGTGTACTGGTCGTAGAAGTTGTTCATGTCTGGCACAAGGTCGCGGAGCACGAACATGTGGGGCAGCGGGTAGATCTTCGCTACGTCCTGGTTCTTCTTGATGGGGCTCAGACACGCCAGCGTGTTACCGCCGTCAATGTTCATGGCACATGATCCACAAATTTCCTCACGGCACGAACTGCATAACAAGAACAACAATATCGTCAGCAAATACCGCACTATTGTCCCCATCTCAAGTATCAGGAGACGCACCGACGGAAAGTCAGCGTCGGGTCTTGCTCGTTCTTGATCTTGATAAGAGCGTCCAGCACCATAGGACCACAGCTGTAGAGTATACACACAAATCAGTTCTCCTGGTTACTAGTGTCCAGTTCTTCTTTCTGTGTACGACTCACTCGTCCAGATCAATGGGGTACGTGCACTGGTAGGGTTTCTCCTTTGTCTCCGGATCCCAACGGTAGATTTTAAAGTACTTGATGTTCTATAATATAGCATCCGATAGATAGATAGAGAGAGAGAGAGAGAGAGAGAGAGATTTCGTTTGATTGACTAAGTAATTGACTTACACCAGTGCAATAGACTTAATAGGTTTGAACGCACCTTGGGTTTAGCCGCCTGGGACTTGAGGTCCGGGTTGTAGGCCGGCACGGAGAAGGCGCGCAGACCTGTGGTGACCACAGGTTTTTGCAGAGAGCGCACAGTGGAGAGCATGCTTTTTGGTTGTGGGGACACTACAGACTCGCTAAGGACCGTTGGAATCGCAGACTGACCGCACAAAACTTGCGGATCTGACGACGCCACCCAACGAGGGGAGGGGCACAACCATACTAAAAGTCAGTTTAACGATTGAACAGCACCTCTCTGCGCTATTGAACAAACAATTCCGGGGGTCTGGATAAACCCACAACGTGTACCAGATACACATGTGGAACACTTGAACTTCAGTTTTGACACGACGAACGCTGAGGTGGCGGCTGGCCATGGCCAAGAGGTCTACAGCGCTCAAACAGTTCTTGCTGCGTGTACACCCAGATCACTTCCGCAATAACCCAGCAGTGCACGATGAAAATCTTCACCAGTGAAGCTGCTAAATCAATTTATTGACAACCGCCATACGTCAATAGGAGGAGGGAGGCAAAAGGTACCTCAGCTATCTGAGACAGTCGGTCTATTGATTGAAATGACTGACCAGTGTCTTGGTACTGCAGGTTTTCTTTAGTGTGATGGTGCCGTCATTGAGTCCTAATGCAGATGAACAAGAGGAAGAGACGAGGAGGTTGAAGCGGTTCCCATTGGAGCTCACTCGCAATATTGAGGCCAAGATGATCTCTATTCTGGAGGAGTGCGGTGTAGCTGTACAGGGGACTGTGGTGGAGGATGATACGCTGTCGTCGGATGTAGATTCAAAGCCCCGAC
Source organism: Phytophthora kernoviae (assembly GCA_008080845.1). Classification (NCBI taxonomy): domain Eukaryota; phylum Oomycota; class Peronosporomycetes; order Peronosporales; family Peronosporaceae; genus Phytophthora; species Phytophthora kernoviae. Next base: position 99,434 of record VKKV01000443.1, on the reverse strand, counting down.
GCGATAAGAAAGCAGCGGGTGGCCGTGAGAGCTGGCGACGAGGCCAGCAGACTAGATGGAGGAGTCCAAGTGGCATGGATTTCGGCGGCTTTACAATGGGCGAAATGTATGCCAAGGCAAACAGAGCTGTAGCCTCAACATCTCGACGAAGGAAGAAACCGATTCAGTCTTTGCAAGGCCTACTGGAGTTCATGAAGGAAGAAGATACCGTGGCGATCCAACAGCAGCGAGAGATTGCGTGGCAGTCCATTCAGTCGGTCAAGCGCACATTAAAACGTGAACTTGGTGTTGAGGAAGTGCTGTGTTCGTGTGGATGGTCAACTCTCCATCTCAACATGGCTGTCATGATTCTTCTCCAGACGCTTCGGAAGTATTCCCGGGCGAACAAGGAAGGTATCTTCACCCCCAGAGATTTCTTACGCGGTGCAACCATCGACATCAGGTAAGCTATAGTGGTGTACAACGAAACGGTTTTTGGTCTATTGACATGGTCTTGTTTTGTTTGTTTCTTAGTGCTAACCCGTCTGGAATTGATTTTGGTAACGAATATCGAATCAAGTTGAATCCAGCGGACGTCCCGGTGCAATGGGTGCAAGTTTTCGAGACAATCGATGAAAACATGGTTACATTCATGAAGGCAGCACGACAGAGTCTGACAACGTTGCAAACCGAAGCAACAGCCGCGCTAGGAGAAGCAAACATCACGAGAGGCTACACGTGTTCGGCTCTTGGGTACCGCTCTTTCCTGCAGAATATGAGGCAACACAGCCCTACCACCGATGATCATACCAACAGCCATGGTTTGCTGGAAAAGTTCGACCTTGTCGTCGAAGATATCTCGTACGATTGGAAGGTACTGGATACTGGACAAGTGATGGCGCCGTCCGATAGTTCGTATGAAGAAGCCTTCGAGTTTCTCCAAAATAATCGCTCGCAGATCCGTCATCAGCTGGAAACGTACAATACCAACTTGGAGGCATTTGCGTATATTTCAGGCCGCTGCGCAGATGCCATGCACATCAAAAGCATCACGTGCGGCGAAGGTATTCGAGTGGCAGACGCTATCGTCGCATGCGAAGAGCTGCTGAAAGCTGTGGTCGGAATGACCCCACGAGGTTCTAATGGATCTCTTCCCCACGAAATGGTGCGGTTCATAGATACATACACACAAGGGCGCAGCCTCTGTATTGACCGCACATTCGGCTTAGGTCAGGATGGTGTCTACACGCTGCCAGTTGACTGGTTCAAGTGGTAATCTATACGTTAAAACAGCAGAACTTGCTGGCGAAAAGAGTATCGACCTCCCCGAAAATGCAAGTTTGAAGTATAAGAAACTAATTGCTTTTTCGAGATGATTCCGATTTAGAAAAATGTAATTCTACTTTTGTATTATCTTACAACAAAAATAATTATTTTTCATTTTATTTTCGGTTTAAAATACATGTTATTTTCTAATTTTCTTTTAATTAGTTTTTGCTATTTTCTTATTTTCGTTTATTTGTTAATATTTGCTATTTAACCATTTTCGTTCTATCTTTTGATTAAAGATTATTTAGAAAAAGACTCGAGTATGGCTGATTTGTTCACTTAACTATCGTAGATACACCTATGATCACCTACTACGCCATGCGTTCACTGGCATGGTTTCACCTCATTACCTGCTATTCTGACGCTCACAATCGCATCACTAATCAGACTGATGATCTGAAAATCAACCTCAAGCCAGATCGAAGCGGGTATCAACAAGGTTCATCTGTTGAAAATCAAAGGCGAGGTTGCAGAGCACATTCATTTGCTTATCACCAAGTTCGAGCGCCCATTTAACGTACCCGCCAAATGCCCTAGAACCAATGACATAGGGGAGCTCTTTTCGCGCCCATTCCAGCAGCTACTTGCCAGCAAAGACAAAATTCTCCAGTTCTCCGAAGCTTCGATGTCGGCATCAAACAGCAAGGCGGTGCGGCTCTATCACACACTTGTGGCTTCTGAAACAGGGTGGACAACCAGTCTATTTTCTAGAAGCGAAGTATTGGTGTGGGGTCTGTCGCTGACTACAGAACTCCAAAAGGGTTCATATTTGACCCTTTACAAAACCCGAAATACTACCAGCACATCGAGTCGACGCTATCAGTGATGTTTAAAGACGAACTCGGGACAATGACATTTCAGTAACAGCCACAACAAGACGAGGCGTGGAATTGTGGGCTTCTTGCGTTGCTACTCTCTGAGCTGTTCGTGTTTGGAACGCCGATGCCGGACCCACCAAAGACAGCCATGAGTACTTACGATCTCGATGCTTAGTGAAAGTCTTGATACAGAGCACTAACCTCGCGTAAAGTTCATAGAGGCCCTTGATTTTGATACCATTGTGACCTACAGCTTGATATTTTGTCATCACCACACGAGACGAGTTACTACACTCGTCTAGCAGTGATTTTGACAAGTCATCAAACTACAACACTACTTACTGTCACGTTCGGAAAACATCCCTCAATCCGAAAAATCTGCCCCCCACACCCACACCTGTCGGCGAACGTTTTGAAATTCCAACTCGTATTTTAAGTCATTTCAGACACGTTTGGGGCCATTAATACAAGATTCCAAATGCTTGATAGCGTTTGGTAGTGTTTGATATACCTCATAGCGGGGTTTTAGCATCCCATTTGATACCACTAACAAACGTGAAGTATGCACCTTTTGTGGTGTCATTTTGTTTTTAATATTATCCCTTTCGCGTACACTTTGAATTTGTAAAATATACAAATCGAAGTAGTTAAGAAATAGAAAGAAGCAAAACGGTTATTTTGTTAATATTTAGTATTGATTTGAAAACGTACTTAGCTGATTTTCTGCGATGGAAGCAGAATTGCAGGAGCTGCGACTGGAGCTCAAGGCAAGTTCAGCCTGCATACAGCAGAGGATTAGTGTAGCTAACAATTGAACTGACAGGCTGCGCGGAGCGACGTAAAACGGTATGCTAGTCACGTTCTCAGCCTTCAACAGGAATTGGCTCGAGAGCAGCAGAAGCGAGACGAAGAGCATAACAAACAGACGTTGAAGCACGAGGATACCCGTTTATCAGATTTAAGTGGCAATTGCACACAGTTATCAGACACGACTGTATGGGATGGAAAAGTAGAGAACTCGACAGAGGATCACATCACATGGAGACACAGGATCGACTGGATGATTCAAATGCTGGACAGCAGACCGAAGAACTCTCGCATTCGTGGCGAACGCATTAAGAAAAAGAGGCCAGGCGTACAAAAAGACAATCAGAGGGACGAGGCTACTGCTAATGTACTGCAGAAATTACGACCATTTCTACAGCAGCAGCAACAATTTATAGGGGAGCTTGGTCGCGAGAATATCAAGCTGCGTGACATGCTCAAGACACGGCCGACTCAACGCGAGTTGTTGGTGCGTTGTCTCGTGTATTATATTGGTGATGTTGTAGTAAGGCTGCAATATATATTGACGAGCTGTGTGTGTAATTTTTGTAGTGTTCGCAGGTAGAGGTTGAGCGGCTGCAAGGTCATGTGCGGAAATTGCGTACACGGGCTAAAGATGCGCGTGGGCACGACCCAAAGGACGAAACCAAGCTGGAGCGGTCGACAGATAGAGTTACCGGTAATGAGACACTACGTTCCAGGAATCCTTCACTTGCGGAGCGAATTCAAAAAGACAAGCTGTTGAAGACACTGCGTGTGAAGACGGAGAAATCCGCGATGCAGCACCCGTATTTGAAGGAAAAGGTGCATTGCTACCTTTTTCTGGATTCAACAAGACTAGCTAAAGAGCAGGGAAGCCTTCCAGAAGCGGATGTGGTAGAGCAAGTAGGCCAAATTTGCTCCGATATTGTGGCGTCGTGCTGTTACGCGCTTGAAGTTGAAGAAATTGGCGAGCTGCCGCGCTACGTGGAAAAAGTTCGCCAACTAGCACAGCTGTCATCGGTCTATCAAGGTTTTACCGAACGGCTGACAAAGCTTTTGAAGCGATTCGACGTGGTACGAAACCTTAACTCGCCTGGAAATCATAGTTGTGGTGTCTAACAACCTCTTTTGTTACGCAGAATATTTTCGGTGGCATACCTACAGGACCAGTAACGAAGGTTACCTATCATGGAGTCTTAGAGGAGGTAATGGAATGCTTGCTATCTCCGATGATAATTAAACGCCACTCTAGCTCAACTATATTTGACTGTAGATTTTGTCTCAAGTGACCGATGCACTTGTGGAGCTGAACGCCCGTCGTGAACAAATGAAGCCACCAGGCTCCAAAGCTCATGACGTTTTGTTAAAAAGCATGAAACTTATCAGCGTAGTTCGCATTAACGAACTGGTGCCAACTCTTCGGGTAAGTTCCTTAAGACTACTTTGCTTAATTGGGAGTATGTATAGCTAACATTCTTGTTCGCAGCGGCTGATCGACAACATGCGAGCTGAGCAGACATTTTTACGGGAATTGCGGGAGCTGTTTGGGTTGGACGACGCTGCTACAAGGAAACAGGTGTTTAACGTTGCTTCTATACTTTTCAGCGGTCTGGGGTTTCCTACAGATGCTGCAAACGTGCAAACAAATTCAGCACCGCAAGCTACGCATTCGCGCGCATGATCCTTGATCTGCTACAATTTGATGTTGATAATGCTATGTACAGTAGCAAACATACTATCAATTCGAAAATTGCTTCAACTAGGTTTTGCCGTTGATCTCTTCGGCAAGTTCTATCCCCCTGGCTTTCGTGTATGCAGTGTGGAGGACGTCAACAACTTCAGCAGTGTGCTGCACTAAAAATCGTGCGAAATTTTCTCAGCTGCACCAATCGCAGCAAAATGCGCCTGCAGCGCACGTCCGATCACTTTGTCGCTTGGATACAGTTCTAGCGACTGCTGGGCTTTCTTGTGGATCACCTTCACCTTGCTAGAAATGGAAGTATCTGCAAGTGATCGGCGGTATTTCCGCCAGATATGCCACGCAGTCTTCACGTGCTCCTTCTCAACTCGATCCCGAATCACTTTTGTACAACTCCCATCTTTCTCGAGCCACTGTAGCACACACCGTCTATGATATCGTCGTGCAAAAGACACAACTCTTGCTTCTGCTTGGCAAGCAGGCCACGAGCTGATTCTGCTGCTTCCCCTTCGTCTTCAATTGCCTTGCACTTCAGCTTTTCCACACAGAAGAACCACTTTTTTGCTGTAGTCGTGTGCGGGAACGATACAAACACCTCTGCGTGATCAAACCCAGCACGCAAGGCGGTTTGCTCCATGATGTCCACGTACGCTAAACCCGATGGGTATACCTGAAAAACCGCTCGAGAATTATTACTATTCGCAAGCTGTGCCAACAGTGATGTAAAGCAGACTTCCAAGCCTTTTGGCTGCAACCACTGGAGCATAGAAATTCCAATTGCGGCGTCCAGCACCCCCTCTCGAAGCGGCAATTTTGTGCTGCATTACCGCAGTAGAACTCGGCATTTGAGTGCATTTCTTGCTCCTCTTTCAGCGTAGACGACGCTAGCGACAGCATGGACGCGCTAATATCGAAAGCAATTGTAAACGCCAGCATTTGTCTCTCTTGAAACCAGTCTTGGGCCGCAGTTGTGCTCAGTCCAGATCCTGCTCCTAAGTCCAATAGGAAGAACACATCGCCACCCGCAACGCTAGTTGCCTTTTTGGAGTCCAATTGCAACAGCTCGAGTGCGTGTCGCGTCAGGTCCTTCTGGATGCTGGTATTTGCAGCTGTGGTGTAGACACTGGACTGTTTTTCACAGTAGAAATCACGCGCTGCAGCAGACAGTGGCGTGGCTAGTGCATTGCTCCGCTCTTCAGGTCGCAAGCTCCGGAACGGCATCGCCCATTCACCACCGTAATCGAAATTCATTGGATAATAAAATAAATAGTTAGCAGATGGCTACATCTGTGACGTGTGACGAAATTCGCTCAGGTGGACACACGGAAGATAGTTTGGTCGCTGGGAGATTGATCGTCGTTGGTGTATTCGATATCGCGCGCCGTTGCCGTATCAGCGCGGACGGCACGCTGGGAATGTGATTGTCGATCGAGTGTTGGGTGCCACGTATTGCGATGGAGCAGCAACAAAAGGCCAATGACTGGCGAGATGCAGAGTAACACCACAGCTCCAGCCGCAGCACCACCCAAAAGGATTACCAGAGCAGTCAGCCCCAAAGCCAATATGATTGGCGTGAGAAGCACGTAGCCAGATACGCAGAAACAAGTTGTGAAGGCTTGCCGAAACGTGAGTTGGCCACCCGATGTGCACGGAAAGAAGCAACAGCACAAGATGCAGAATACCACTGCCAAGAGAAATGCAGGAGGACCGAAGATCACGAAGAAGAGTATGCGCATGAGGAGGCCTATACCCTTTTGAGTAGCACCTTGCCCCTCAGTGTCTGCCATCTGATTTCCTGCACAGCCACGGAAGTTCCACCACTACAAAACCCAACAACAACAAATACAATCATGGATATCGTACGCGCGCAACAATAGATAAGTATCTGCCGACAGTACTATCATGAGCATGGAGAGCAAATTGAATACCTGAAAGTGCTCGGGAAAAACACTATCCTCAATGATCTTGAGGCAGATCCAGCAGAAACTGGTGTTGCATACGACGCACTTCATCTGGTTGCAACCACCAGTCTTCTCCACGTTATTTTGACAGCCAGGACAGGGCTTGGAAATCTTGCTAATCAGCGCGTTGTTAAGCTTCTCCACAGCGATCATCTTCTTGTCGTACTCAACACAGGTACGTCCCTGGTGGGCACTGCTATGAACAAAGCAAAACTCACGCTTGCAGGCCTCGCACACACACTCTGGCTGGTCACTTCCAGCGCAGATTTGCGAGTGATCACAATACGGGCACTGACGTCCGAGTTCATGCTCCTTGTTGAATTTAAACTTGTTGTACTTTTGCCAGACCTCCTCGGAGACGTATGTTCGAATATCCTCCACCGAGATCTCGGCCGAGCACGCCGTTTTGTCGCTCGATTTCTCGAAGAAGCATTTTGGATACACCTGACCTTCTTTAATCTTGAACTCGAGGTAGTTTGTCAAGCATTCTTCGCAAAATGTATGACCACACACCAATAGTGACGCTGACGATGTTACAGGTACGAAATCGTAGCAGATCTGACACAAAAATGTTTCTTCCATCGAAAGTCCCAAGTAACTCGCCATAGATCGGAGCAAGTTAGGCACCGACTGTCCCAGACTGCTACTCTCCGTCTCCTGTGCACTGTGCTGCGACGTCCAACACTTCTCTCTTCCTCCTCAACACTATGGCGACTAGAACCCACAGCTCCCATGACTGTATCATCATCACCTATAGAGATTCTGTCCATATATCTGTCCTCCACACCCATACTCAACCGTGACAGTGGCAACGACCGTCCGCGATCACGTATTGAAGAGCGAGTGAGCGCTCCTAATGTCCGTCCAGAAGCAGCCCTTACGATCCTCGACATATGGTCCCAAGATCCTCCATCACTGCCTCGTCTTGTGTCCTCCATTGTCGCCAACACTTCGTTCTCCATGATTGGGATGGACCCTCTGCGCTGCATCTCTTCATTGCTGTTTCGCTGGTCGTCATCGTCTCCAATAGTGAGATGGAATTCGCCAATCGCAGCTGCGGCTGAGGATGCTCGAGTTCGTCCGATATTCTCCAAAGGTAACGCAGAGATCTGATTCTCGATGGCCGCTAATAGTGACGTCATGTGAGCGGCCCATGCGGGCGGAGCGTCCTGTTGCTCGAGTTCCTGTTGACGCTGTAGCTGGTGCAGTCTCCAGTGCCATCGCATACGCTCATCCTCGCCGGAAAATGCCTGGCGCTGGCGCAGTGAGTCGTACAGCTCCGCTAACTGCGCCGCATGGTCACGAGTCGAAGCTCCTGGAGGCTGCATGACCGACCGAATGTGCGTTCCGCTAGTTGCGCAAGACATGCGATTGGACGAAAAACAGTATACTGGATTTTGACCAATAGATTTACAACTAAGATAGTATGAGATAGCAATTGGCTTAAAACATAGATCTGATCGCCTGATGGCAAAATGGCCATGACTGTTGGACCAAAATTTGGATGACTCACTTGCAATGCCAAATTGACATCGCCAGCACCACCTAACGTTATATTAACCTGGTTTAAGCAGAGGTCCGCTTAGCAACGACTCGGCTTTTCTAAGACTGAAAATAAGCACTTTTTTATTGAAAGTAACCAAATGTAACCTACAGCAACATCACTCATCTTGCGTCGGATACCGAATCACAGTCTGCACCAGCCCGCACATGTACTCGCCTGGTGAGGTCCGCGCAGGAAAAAAAACGCGAACACCACATACAGTCATCAAGGTATCCATCCAGGTGTTTTGGGTCATGCCCCGCATCGACTTGGTGTGTCTCTTGATATGCATTTCCCACAGCCCTTCAATGGTATTCGTGTGCGTGTTTATGTTTGTGACTGTGTCCACAAAGTTCAGCGTGTGATTTAACCAGCTGTGCTCGTGATGAAAGCCGGCGAGCATGCGGTTGTTAACCAGCGTGTGCATACGTGATCCACGCTCGGCCACGTAGGACGCAAATTTACCCGAATGAATACGAGTGCTAGAACACACATAAAATAATACTAAAACATCTTCAAATACCGTATTCATTGGGCCCAGTGTCTTAATGCGACATCGAACCCTGTAAGAGGTGGCACCCTTCCAGCATATGACATACCTTTAAGTTTAAATATTTATAACGCTGAAAATTAATTCAACACTATAAAAAGTTAGTTTTATTTGCACTTTATTCACAGTCAGATTCAACAGCGTCAGTTACTGCCGCTGGCAATGACCGCAAGTATAGTTAGGTCCACATGCATGCAATTGTATTGTACAATAATTTTACATTGAGTTTTGTACTGTTTGTGCTTTTTAGCCTACGCGGCATACCAGCCGTTGGTTTGTGTTGAGAGATCATTGGGCGGATCGACCAAACCAATAAAATAACCTCGTCAGGTTTTTTATTTTCACTTGTTCTCCACCAATAAAATATGTCACACAGGCCCGATAAATATAGTAAATAGGAGAGCAAATTAACTCTTAAGGAACGGTTTAATAGTGGGCAGTAGCGTAGCCTTTGTGCGTTTGTCGTACACAATCCGGCTAAACCACTGCCCTGTCGCCCTATCAATACCCCTAAACAGCTAGAAGGCCCTGTACCGAAGTCGAAAGCAACTTTGTTTTCTGCCGAATCATCACGGTCCCCAGAATCATACCAGGGATCGCTGACTGCCAGCTTTGCGCTATGCTTTTCTCTCTCTCGATATGGTCTCTTTTGCAGTTAGGAAAATGTATTGGGCGTGGCGAATTTTGCTTCAGGAGGAACTTCCTCAATTTGCATTTAGTCGTCGGACACTTTTGAACCACATAAGTTACAAAAACGCTAACGTTTTTGTCACGGACTTTGCTGTTGGGATAGAATGAATACCATGAATAAGAGGGTTATCCCTCATATTACAACATGTACCCAGTGCTAACGAGGATTCCGCAGAATTGATATCAAATTAGTGCGCTACATAAACAACAGAGACGCAGCATCCGCTTTCGAAATAGCGAAGCAACGCGAGGTGATCACGTCAAGCACACGCTTATTGAGCGTTCAGAACTTGTCTCACTCCATATCGGTGATACGGCGTGACGCATCATGACTCAGAATGAACTCGCGCAGTGCACACACCGTGACGCAGCACACTCTACACCGTCGGGAGAAGAGGGTCCATCCAGTCCTCCATGTGGCCACTGCTCACAAACCACTACAGTTTACGCTTCAACAGCATCGAGTACACGAAGTTCATGTATGCGAAGCCCTGAATGATCATCTCAAGCAGACCAAGCGTGCCCAGTATCCACTAGTACTGGAAGTCGCGGTTATTGTAATCAGCCGTACGCACAGCGTGGTCATAACCTCAATCAAGTCGACGATTAGGCGCACTAGATCGTACGTCGCGTACTCCTGGTACTTGACTCCCGTGCGGATGTGCGACCTCAATTGGAAGTCGTTTTTTGCTTTACCTTCGTGCACATCCAAATATCAAGTGCAACTCGCTGGTGTGATGTCATGCGTCGTGATCTTGGGTACAGCCAGTTGCTCCTTTCATTCGATCGATCCCGACTTCCGATGTCCAATCCTCATCTCCATGTTGTCATACGTTGGTCGTCGGTGACGCACAAGTGTAAGGAAAATTGCACACCTTCAAGACGATCGTCACTCGTCCTTTGTGTAATATCCCCATCAGCTTTTCTGGATCCAGGGAAGGATGTGGAGAAACAAAATGGCAAACACCCGCAGTTTGATGACTGAGAACACCTAGGGTCATCTTTGCTCGCTGGGGTATCGTCCGCACACTTAGCAAACAGTTGCAGTATTTGTTCTGGGGGTCCCGGAGAGGTTCCTGGAAGTTAGGACGACGCCCCTCCTCGGCCATAAAGCTGGCGCATGTGAGCAGTCATCAATCCCGTCATGAGTGCAAGGTTTGTTTTGGTTGAAGACCATGCAATGGTATATCGTTTTGGAGAGTGTTCCCATTTGAACCTCAGTTAATTCAAGCCATTTCCCAATTCTCCACGTGGGACGCAAGTGGTCAAGGAACCGAAATGTCGAAGTCCGACTTGGAGTTGCAGCAGGAAACGAAACCCAAGGTGCTAGGACTGGTGTGTCTAATGGTGGGGAGTGGAGATACGACCTTTCGAGTGGATATTCCATCAGACAAGGATGGCTTCGACCTTCAGAAAGCAATCAAGGAGGATCAGGGTATATTGTTCCCAGCGAATAGGCTCCACCTGTATCTCGCCAAGACAAAGGATGGCGAATGGTTGACCAATGAACCTACCCGAGTAACTACATTTTGCTCGATAAGCACCTCTGCAAAGTTGTTGGAAGTGTCGGACCTTCAGGTAACAGAACTCAAGCTGTGGCAATCACTGGAGGACGTCTTTGGCTCTATCAAAAGCAACACATTCACGTACTGATTGTCCTAGAAAACCAAGGAATAACGCGAACGGTAATGGATACAGTTTCTAGGTATCTGACGGGTTCAGGCGATCCACCAGCTGCGAAAATCCCCCGCCTTGCAGGTATGGATGTGGAAATGAGTGGTGCCGGCGCTGCGGAATCAATGCAACAAACAAAACTATCGCCATTGGAGAAGATGAAGGAGGATTGCCCAACAAAAGGCGCCTTGCCGAAAACAGGCGAGTTCTTGCAATTGTTTGATTGGACTGATGGAGATTGCGGAATGGTGAAGGATATCGAAGCGATCAATGACATCGTGGAATTTACGGGCTCCACATTCTACGTACGGAAAGAGATTCTGTGTGTGTTGGAGAACCTCAAGGCGTTTTATCAAAAACCACGCGACATGGATAATTGGGTCGAGAAGAACCAACAATTCATTCTCATGGGAAGCCCAGGAACAGGCAAGAGCTGCATCTTGGCCTTGGTTTGTTTCTACATCGCCATTCTCTACGGACTGCCAGTTGTGTGGTTTCGTAAGATGTTTGGTGGCCGTGAACCAGACATCACGCGACTGTTTCACAAAGGCAAGTACTACGAATGGAAAGACGAAGCAGACAATACCTATATAGCTCTCTACAGCGCAATGAAGAATAGTGGACTTGATCCTCTCGACTGCTGGTTCTGTCTTGACGGGATGACTTACAGCGAAATCTCACAAAGGGGGTGGCTTACCAAGTATAAGTTGCTGGCAACATCAGGTCAATTTTCGCCGAAAAACGAAGCAGCACAGTTCGTGACGATGTGCGTTGTACCGTACTGGGAACGAAGTGATTTGGCGAGGTTCGGTCACTACCACAAGCAAATGGACGAAGACGACGTCGCTGCACACTACTTCGTGACAGGAGGAAATTTGAGATATTTTCTTGATAATGATGGTGTAAGAGTCAAAAGCATTGTGGACAGAGCAGTGAGCTGTATTGCAAGTCCTACAGACGCGGAAAATCTACTCACGACGATCGAGCTTGCTTCCAATGCACAAATTGATAGCATCCGCATGCAGGGAGTGAAGGATGTCAACGATAGGGGACACTACGTGAATTCAAGCTACTGGACGTGCTCTATAACCTCAAGATACGTGCTACAGCGCTTGGCATACATGATGCAACCCGACTTTTTAAAAAACTGATACGCATTGCACAAGGGATGAACGACGCTCGCCTCGAAGGTATGGCGTTTGAAGGATACTTCCATGCACTAGTGCGTAATGGACGAGCAATACAAATTCATTGGATGACGTATGACAACATAGATCGGAGGAGGAACGCCCAAGCAAATATTCAGCAAGGTTCAATGGACTGGCCTGCGTTTACAAAGGTCAAACGAGAAGGTGCCAGCACAAAGGAATGCGTACAAGTCATGGAGCGCTGGGCCAAAGACCCTTCCGAGATGGATTACTGGCTCCCCGAAACCAGTTTGTGCGAAACAATCGATTCTGTTGCGAAATGGACTCGCCGTGAGAATCAAGTGGAGTTTTGCATGTTGCAGTTGACAAAGGCCACCACACACAAGTGCGATGCCGCGATTCTCTGGAAGCTCGTGCAGCCATTCGTGAGTGCGGGATCACGAGTGTGCTACATCGCACTGCTTGACGAGAAGGGCAACAAGGATAAATTCCGCTTTGATCCTGCGGTGATCAAGGCATCACCAGGCTCGCAAAATATTTCTCTGTACGTTGCGCATTTCGAAGTGATATCACTTGGCTCTGAGGAAGGACGACCGTAGTGTATCGTAGGTTTATCCACCAACTCGATTTCTAGTTGTTGTTTTTTACAGATTAATGCATACTTGCGATTTGTTCTGTAGAATTGCGTCTATCGTTATTCTTGGTCAAAGCAAAGATCGAGAGATGACAGACTACGTGACAAAAACTCTATCAACAAGTTGTCAGCATCGTTTCTGTGTGTGGACAACGACTAGTGTCCTAGTCAACGAAGTGATCGAGGATTGTCATGAGATACAAGCGTGGATTGGCAAGTTTCTGGTAAGTATTATTGCTTATACTGTACATGTACAGCGAGCTCGCGCGCAGAAGAAGTGCAATTGAATGCCGAAAAATGTTGTACTAGCGTTGCACTAACGGATACGCTAGCAAGGTAACGCCGTAGCGTTGTCCTATCCCTCTCGAGCCTCGGAGGTGTCCAAAGTGTACGTCACGATGTTCGGTACCACATCCGAGTTCAGCAATGATACTCTGCTCAATTCGTCTTTCTCCTCGCTCGGGTTCATGTCATCGAAATGCAGGATGGCTCGCCATGATAGTGACGCACGTAATTGTTGTTCAGCATGCAGACCTTAATTTGGGCACTCTGCAGGTATCCAGATGGCTCCGGATGGAAATGCGTCACCGTCCACGGCGTCCTTCAAGGGCAGACAGCTATCCGAATCCTTCACCTCGGCCGTTCCAGTCGGTACAAATGCCTTAGCAGGTGTGATGCTCTTCAACTGTGAGTCCACCCTAAAAACAACGCCTCCTGTCCGTCGAGGTGTGCCAACCAGCGCGTCACATTCGGGAGAGCCTTTAGGTCCACTGAAATGGGGCAATCTGCGCCCATACACTAACATTAGCCAGTGTGGGCGCGTGACCCACACACCAATATCAAGCACTCCTTGTTAAGCACCTTCTTGGACTATTTACTGGGGTCTATGGGCCGCTGAGGCTCCTGTGGCTTCTTCTTCTCCTTCTAGCCTAGGGCAGCGGACCAAGGTCCTTGCCTGTCACCTTCTTGAACTGTATCTTTAGCGCCAGCAAACACGGCCATAGCCTTCTTGGTATCGTCCACCTAAGTGGCTTCTTATAAGCGCAGATCGTTGCAATTGAGATGGTGCACGATCACCATTGATGAATTACCAACCTCCATGCAATCATTACTTCAAGGCGAGTTGTTCACGCCGCCTCTAGGTGGTTTATCCGGTAGAGAAGGCAAGGGTTATCGTAGACATGCGTGTGTAATGTAGGAGTGTCCTGGGACCAGCCGAGTCGATACAGCCACATCAATGACTGCTCTAAGGTAGGCAAGCCCACTTTGGTCGCGCTCGATTGGTCTAAAAGCGTCCTCCGTGATGGACGGCGCGGTCAGAGAACATTCGTGTCCGCCTGTCTGCCGCTCGAATCAGGTTGGATACGTTTCAGTCGTTGTCGTCTGCCAATGGGCATCAGCGATCTGCTACCTGCAAGAGAATGGAAGAGACGCAGTTCCTGATTCGCTTTCTGCCTGTCAAGTCGAGTAGTTGATCTCTAACACCATGCAGGTAGAAAGGCCCATTGAACACTCGTTCTCGCTCTCTCGCGCACCTCGCCGGGTGGCCGCCACCCCAGTGGCCGCGTTGAGGACGTACCCACGATCCAGTGCCACACACAGCAAGACTATGCCCACCGAGGAAGTGCATGTCGACATGCACGTCGCGGCACCACACTGTAGTGTCTGCGGTGCCACCGTACGTCTCCATGATGTCTCAAAGAAGTCCTGTGACACGCTGTGTCAAGGGTGCCGCCGCAGCTGTGTGAATGGCTGGGAGGACATTCGTCCTGCGTCGCCCATCACTGGAACACCGAAAGTTATTGACATCATCAAGACCGATTCGCGTCCACGCATGCCGCTGGGTCGCCGTGTGCACCCCGATGGCGACAACAAACAGAGGTGGATAGCGGTAACAGAAGTGGAGAGCGATCCGGAGGCGACGGATGACTCCAGTCTTTGCAGCAGCTCGTTCCGCGTACAAGGCGTCATCGACACTGGGATGCAGTCGTTCCGCACAATTGAGGTGCTGTCCTGCTTCCGCTCTGAGGCATCTCGGGGGCTTCGACTAGTCCTGAAAATTGTAACCGCTGAGAGGTGGCATGCGTGGTGGGCAATCCTCCTGTCGCTGCTCATGTGGCCATTCTTGTTGACATTGGCGATGATCGCTGGGGTGGGCTTCCTTGTGCTGTCTTCTTGGATCGCAATTGCCTGCGTTGTGGTGTACCCGTTGGCGTACATTAACCCGAGGCTGTACAACTTCGCTATGGACTCGTAGGGCCATACCACCGCGGGATTTCCCGGTTATAAAAACTCCGCGGTTTCAGTGACGACAGTGCCCTTAACACTCAACATGTAATTCATGTACGTTTACTTTCCTTCATTACTCCTCAGCTATCGAGGCGAAGATCGTGTGCTCGGTCACCGTAACGAGAGGTACCTGTTCATTCTGTCCACGTCATATCCACATCAGAAGGGAGGAAGAACAGTACTTTGTGCAATTTAGGTGGAGAAAGCAACTTGAAGCGACGGCCAGCGCTTGAGCGAGTGGAGCAGCATGCTGGTTACAGGAAATTAATCCGTTGTGGGCTGTCCATAGTCTCTTTCGAGGTATTCCCAGTAATAACGTGTTTAATGCACGCACAAGAAACAGATACACCGGAATCTACGGCGATTGACGAATTCCTGGCAGTTTTGTTGATGTGCCATACCGCGAAGACGATTACCGCGTTATTTCCCCTGACAAAGAATCTCTGACTAAGACCATCAAGTACCTTGGGTATAGCTTTTAAGCTCCAGCACCACCCACGGAGGTGAAGATGGCCAAGAAAAGTGGGTCGTCGGTTGTTCGCAGATACTCAGTTCTCAATGTGAGCGAATTCAACAGTACCAGGAAGCAGATGTCAGTGACATTGCGCTCAGAGGACGATTACTTTCTCTTCTGAGGGTAGACAATGTGACGTCATAGTCGAAACTTGTATAGTGTCCGTTTGTCTTGAATGTAGTGCTTGCCTACGAGTAACGGGGCACACTGCAACATTGCACGCGGAAGATCCGGCGCCGATTTTACTTTCTTCGTGATTGCTACGTTTTGGCATTCACGGTAGGCACTGCAGAAGTCACTTGTCGCTTGGCCCGTGGCTTGTTGTGTCTTACTGTTCGTCGTTTGGCTTGGTCATTGCAGCGTAGGAAGAAGCACGTTTCTTACTCGCCACCGGCGATCGACGCGAGAGTGTTGCCGCTCATGTTGGACCCGCCGTTCCGGCCATCGCCAGTCGACCATGGCAATTTTGGCGAATCAGCGATCATTTCGTTTTCCAGTGGACGCCGATGCTAGTCAATGGATCTGTGGAATGGGAGAAGCTCTGTTTGCGACGGGCGTGAAGGCCAACCTGCTGCGAGATGGTACGAGAATCGCCATTCAGGAGTAAATAGCTCTGACAATGCTGTCTGGTAATGCTGTGGATCGTACGCGCAGGATACAACACCAAGTTGCACGTGGCAGCAACACCACTTGGTTCCTCCGTAGCCATTACACGCTACTCGGAGCTTAATGCCGTGCCCGGATTTGCACCTGGAATTTTAGACCAACCAAGCGATCGTATTGTCCTCCACGAAGATACTTCGAACGGTGTGAGTGGACGGGTGTCCGCTACCGAGGCGAGGCTTTTCAGAGATACTCATTGCTTGTCAATTGCTAGGGAACCCCGGCAACGCGCTACCGGTTGGCCGCGTGGTCAAGTGGATCAACAGAGAAGGGTTTGCTGGCGATTGCTTCAGCCTCACAGGTGGAAATCTGGGAGGTGGCTGTCACAAGGTATTGGTAATGATCCTTTTCATGTCATGATTCTGGTTGACAATATTGACAACTACACTAATCCGTTTTTACAGCGAGATCACAGCGACATTGAAGGGATATGTAGAGGCTAGTAACTCACGCGGATTGGCATGGAATCCGTGCAACGACATTCTGCTCGTAAGTCGAAATTTTTGAGGGAATGTGCAGAAAGTTATGTGCTAACAGGATGTCGACATAAAGGTTTATTCCAGCGCCGACACTCGGCTGGTTAACGCGTCGGAGCCTACTCTGCCGTGGCGAACGATTTACGAGCATAATTCCTCCAGCCACACCTGGACGTCGTGCTCTTGGAGCCCGTGTGGCTTAAAAGTATCACTGTAAGCCTGTTGCATGTGTTTTCTGTATCAGTTCGCAACTAGCACAGCTTTACTGACTAACTTTCTCTTATACGTGCTTTGATAGTGCGCAGAATCATGCTCTGCACTGCTTTTCTTGGACACGCATCGATACTTTTGACAGAACGACCAAACCATGAACAGATTGATGTGAGCAATTCCTCAAAGACTAGCGCAGATTTAATCCAGCGACTAGACGTAGGGAAGCCCACATTGGCCACATCACTACAGTAGCGCATGTGTCAGCAGCGGTTTGCGTTCTCACGACAGACACCAAATTGATGCTCGAAGACATCTTCTCTATGGGTCCGAAGGCTAGCTCAAATTTCAAGAATATGCTATCAGACCAAGCAGCACCAAGTTCGCAGCTCGTCTCGAAACTCAACAACGCCATGAGATTCTAGCAGTCCCGTCTAGTGAGATCGTTGATTTGATGTCCATCCGCGTCTCGACCAGTTCCACGCGCAACTCGCTGCAAATTCTAAACCGTGTCGAGGTAAGAGGTCGCCCAGATGTATTAGCTCGAGGATGATATTGGCTAACACTGCAATTGCTCGTGCTACGACAGCTGGATGCCGATGCGCATCAAAACCTACCTCGACAAAAATCTTGTTCTCACATGATCATTCTTCAGTGTGAAGCGAATCAGTGGGGGTCACTACGATCCTCGACCTTCCTCACTTGACATCCCCGATATTCTAATTGTTCAGGTTCGTCTCTATAGACAGCTATCTTCTTGTTCAAATCCCAACTCCGTACAGGCAAGATCACGCTTTTTTATCAATAGGAAATGCGGGCAATTGTGGGAAGCACCTTAACGCCACAACTGCAGGTCGCGCACCTAGATGTCTCCGATCAATTGAAGTGGACTGCGTCACTTTCAGGCGAACTGGTGAGATTTCGATATCGTCGATGACACAGCAGCATCTTCTAACAGCAAAATATTGTTTGTATCTTCCTGTTGTACAGGAGCTACCGTCAACGCACGTTTGTAGAGGCATTTACCTCACAGAGATCGCCGTTTGTAGACGTCGCCTCCACGGAGAAGCGCAAGCGCGCTTTTTCCACGCTGCTACTAACGCCGAGCCCCAGCCAATTTATCTGTCTAGATTTAAAGTGCCACGGCGTACACGGCCCAACCACAGCAGCAAAATTACTGACAAGAAGGAGGAACCAACCACAGACGCCGGTACGTCGACGACGACCTCTGCCGACGAAGATCGAGAGAACCAGGATGCTAAAGACGAAGGTCAAGATCTTCTGAAGTTGATCCTGATGCAGATGACAGCTATGCAAACGCAACTAAACGCTCGGTTCGACGTCGTGGACAACAAGTTGCAGCAGTTGACCTCGCGACTAGAACAGCTGGAGCGAAACGGCGGAACACGTTTGTAACTTAGGACAAGTGCTCGAAGCTCGTCACATGCAAATCTGCTGCAAGTTGCAGTTTCGAGAATGATGCTCACTTTACCATCATTCATCTGCGCCGATATATGGGGGTCTCAGTGTACATGGTTAGCATAGTCCGTTAACAGGGTTAATATACTTTGCTCACCTCTCCATCTTATGACTTTACCAGTCCTCAGTGCTGGCGAGCATTGCGTCCTGTTGCTTTTACCCATCATCTGTCCACTTCATACAAACTTCAAGAAAATCATTTGACCTGCTTCTGGACAATTCTTTTTCGAATCGCATCTATCGATGGGCAGCTCCCGTCCTCACACAAACCGCCAGAATCCGTTTTCAACCGTCAGACAAACAAGCAAACAGACACATACCAAGACATCATGGGCCGTTCCTGTTCTCGTGCCGCTCCCGCCCGTCGTGCCCCAGCTCCTGCTCAGCCGCGTCGCCCCGCCCCGCTCCGGCTCGTACGCAAGCGGCGCCCCTCCGGCCCCACACACCAGCAGCGGTGGCGGCATGATGAGTGGCCTCATGGGCACAGTCGCCCAGGGCATGGCCTTCGGCAGTGCCATCGCTCACCGCGCTGTGGGCGCCGTGGCCGGCTCGATGTCGGGCGGCTCGGACGCCCCGCAACAGCAGGAGGCCGCGCCCGCCCAGCAGGACTACCAGGCCGCCCAGCCGCCGCAGCAGAACCAGTGCGGCGCCGACCAGAAGTCTTTCTTGGAGTGCCTCAACAACAACAGCAACGACATCAGCTCGTGCCAGTTCTACTTAGACCAGTTCAAGCAGTGCCAGCTGCAGCAGCAGAGCAGCTTCATGTAGATATGGCCGATTTCTGGCTGAACATTTGAGCTCAAGACAGCAAGACGAGACGTCGATGCAAGACTACCGACTGCTATTTTTTCTTGCTCTCTGTGCTACCGATGTTGCATTATCGGTAGCATAAGAGGAAAGGTGGAGATTTTTGCTTTTAGCGGACGGCTAGTTGATCAAGAGCACGATAATACAAATAAATGAACTGCGTCGTGCAGTAGCACGACCCCTTACCATAAGAAAGCACGCTTGCATTTTCGATGGTATATGGCATGAGGGAGACTTATAAAAGCTAAGAGTGACAATTGCGAGAGTGGTTTTAACCTTGAGGTTCAATGATGCTTGGCGTGGCACAGTACAGTACATGTAGAGATAGAGCCACGCGGTAAAGCCTGAGTACCAGGCAAGTCTTCACTCTCCGGCCTTTCACCGATGTGAACGCCCCAACACGACTCGCATTATACTGTATGTGTATGCCAAGCCTATTGATACCATGCAGCGAATTGCTTGGAGATGACGCACGTCCTGTAAGATCATTTTACCTGCTGAATGTCCGCGCTACGCCCGCATCATGCGATGAAAGAGCTTGAACCCCTGCGTGTCATTGACACGATCCTGATAAGACCATCGGGACCTGCTCTGTCCACCCCTGCCCGGCAGCCATGAGCTTGAAGTGTGCGCGAACGTCTGCACTGTGCAGATGCTCTGCCTTAGAAGAAGCTCGTGGTTTCGACCACTGAAATGTTCTGCCCCTTGACAAGGCCAGCATGCTGATGACCCATCAGTTTGTGACGAGGGGCACCCACAGTACAGTTTACTGTGCAAGCGTATTCCTGCTGCGTGAACCATCTCAGTGGGCTCCATCGTTGCCACTTTGCTTGGCGAGGGGTTGCAGAGACCGCCTTCGTCACTGTTGCTGTTTGTCATTTGACACGTGCAGAATTTATTTCACTTGTCGTCTCCCTGCGTCTCTTCACACTGAGAGGCACTTCTCCAACATGCACGTACATGAATCGACAATTGCATGCAGTTATACAATGTGAACACCAGCATCAATAATGGCACAGTCAGAGCATGTTTTGCTTTACTTTTCTTTAAGTAAAAATAAAAACAAAAAGACCCTCATTCATCTAAATCGTTTCATATATCTTGTAACAAGCAAACATTCCAACAGCTAACGGCAGTAGCTCCGACAAAAGGGTACATTTTTCTCCTCCTTGCTGCCCAGCGGGCTAAGAAGCGGCTGTTGCTTCCGTCGCCGTACGGACGCTTTCGCGAAGAAGCATTCACGGGCAGTCTGGTGATGGATGCGATCTTACCGGCCAATCATATCGCTCGACCCGTCCATAGATAAAACCTCAGTCGCGTTGCACCTCGTTTTAGACTAGTAAATTGTAAGTGGTATACTCTGCGCTATATATTACGGGTGCCGGCCAACGCGTGTGCTCCACCCGTTTTGGCTCTTTTCTCTGTTTCTCCCTCACTGCGTTTCCCACAGCAGCCCGAGCGCCATTTCCTCTTTGGATTCTGAAAGGGAAAAGCCGAATCAACCCCGCCACTCGTAGCTAATCCCCCAGCAGCAACCATGGTAAGGAAAGGGAAAAATAAACTCCCTTTAAAAGAACACAAACTACAATACGTCATAACAACAACAAAAATCTCATACAAACAAAAAATATGTATCGATATCTATGTAGGTGAACTTCACGGTCGACCAGATGCGTGAGATCATGGACTACACGAAGAACATTCGTAACATGTCCGTGATTGCCCACGTCGATCACGGCAAGTCCACGCTTACGGACTCTCTGGTGTCCAAGGCCGGTATTATCTCGGCCAAGCACGCCGGTGAGGCGCGTTTCACGGACACCCGTGCCGACGAGCAGGAACGTTGTATTACCATCAAGTCGACGGGTATCTCTATGTTCTTCGAGTACGACATGGACGCCGGTGAGGCTGCCACGGCCGCCGCCATCGCCAAGGAGACGGCCACCGAGGTTGTCGCCACCGAGGCCAAGGAGGAGGTTATGATCTCGAAGAACTCGTACCTGATCAACCTGATCGACTCGCCTGGTCACGTTGACTTTTCGTCCGAAGTGACGGCTGCTCTGCGTGTGACGGACGGTGCTCTTGTCGTCGTTGATGCCATTGAGGGCGTGTGCGTGCAGACTGAGACTGTGCTGCGTCAGTCGATCAGCGAGCGTGTGAAGCCCGTGCTGATGGTGAACAAGGTGGACCGTGCTCTGTTGGAGCTCCACCTGGAGCCGGAGGACTGCTACCAGAATTTCTCGCGTGCTATTGAGTCTGTGAACGTCATCATTGCCACGTACTTCGACGAGAAGCTTGGAGATGTGCAGGTGTACCCCGAGAAGGGCACGGTTGCCTTCGGTTCGGGTCTCCACCAGTGGGGTTTCACCCTTAAGAAGTTCGCTCGTCTTTACTCGAAGAAGTTCGGTATTGCTGAGGAGAAGATGATGCAGAAGCTGTGGGTGACTGGTACTTCGACGCCGCCAACAAGAAGTGGACTAGCAAGGACAACGGCTCGCTCAAGCGTGCTTTCTGTCAGTTCATCATGGACCCCATCATCAAGATGTTCGATGCCATCATGAACGACAAGAAGGCTAAGTACGAGAAGATGATGAAGGCTGTCGGTGTGGAGCTCAAGTCCGAGGACCGTGAGCTGACCGGAAAGCCCCTGCTGAAGCGTGTGATGCAGCGCTGGCTGCCGGCTGCTGACGCCGTTCTGGAAATGATTGTGGTGCACCTGCCTTCCCCGTGACGGCTCAGCGTTACCGTGTGGACACTCTGTACGAGGGTCCCCAGGACGATGAGTGCGCTGAGGCTATCCGCAAGTGCGACGTCAACGGACCTCTGGTCATGTACGTGTCTAAGATGGTGCCGACCTCGGACAAGGGCCGTTTCTACGCCTTCGGCCGTGTGTTCGCCGGTAAGGTCGCCACTGGCCAGAAGGTGCGCATGCTTGGCCCCAACTACGTGCCCGGCAAGAAGACGGACCTGTGGGTGAAGAACATCCAGCGTACGGTTATCATGATGGGCCGTTACGTGGAGCAGACCCCGGACATTCCGGCCGGTAACACGTGCGCCCTGGTGGGTGTGGACCAGTACCTGCTGAAGTCTGGTACGATCACCACGTCTGAGACGGGTCACACGATCCGTACCATGAAGTTCTCGGTGTCGCCCGTTGTGCGTGTGGCCGTTGAGCCCAAGACCGCCTCGGACCTGCCCAAGCTTGTGGAGGGTATGAAGCGTCTGTCCAAGTCTGACCCTATGGTCCTGTGTTACACGGAGGAGTCGGGTGAGCACATTATCGCCGGTGCTGGTGAGCTTCACCTTGAAATTTGTCTGAAGGATCTGCAAGAGGAGTTCATGGGCACGGAGGTCAAGATCTCAGAACCCGTTGTGTCTTACCGTGAGACGATCACGGGCACGTCGTCGAAGACGTGTCTGTCGAAGTCGCCTAACAAGCACAACCGTCTGTTCTGTGAGGCTCTCCCTCTGGGAGACGAGCTGACGGCGGAGATTGAAGAGGAGAAGCAGGAGGTGAGCCCCGTTACGACTTCAAGCTTCGTGCTCGTCACTTGGCCGACAACCACGGCTGGGACGTGACTGACGCCCGTAAGATCTGGGGTTACGGCCCGGACGGCACGGGTGCCAATCTGTTCGTGGACGCCACCAAGGGTGTGTCGTACCTGAACGAAATTAAGGAGTCCGTGCTGGGAGGATTCAACTGGGCCACCAAGGACGGTGTCCTTTGCGAGGAGGTTGTGCGCGGCATGCGCGTGAACCTTCTGGATGTGGTGCTCCACGCTGATGCTATTCACCGTGGTATGGGCCAGATCCTGCCCACCACGCGTCGTGTGGTGTACGCATGCCAGCTGGTGTCGGAGCCTGCTCTGATGGAGCCTGTCTTCCTTGCCGACATCCAGGTGCCCCAGGACGCCGTTGGCGGATGCTACGGTGTGCTGACCCGTCGTCGTGGCCACGTGTTTGCCGAGGAGCAGCGCCCAGGTACCCCGATGATGCAGCTGAAGGCTTACCTGCCTGTGAACGAGTCGTTCGGTTTCACCGCCGATCTTCGTCAGGCAACGGGTGGCAAGGCTTTCCCGCAGTGCGTGTTTGACCACTACCAGGCTATTGCCGGTGACCCAACGGACACCAACAACATGGCCGGTAAGCTGGTGCACGGCGTCCGTGTCCGTAAGGGCCTGACTCCGGAAGTGCCCCCTCTCGACCGTTTCTACGACCGTCTGTAAGCGGATAGCTCGAGCAAAATCTTCTGTCGTGGTGCAGCCCGTCGCGAGCTCTCGCGCGGGCTAGACCTCATCGGTGTAGATTTGTTTCTGCTTTTCCACTCGATTTAACATCGTCGTTGAATGGAGAGATGCCTCGATTTATATCCATGCGTTCTTTGTTCTCATCTTTGCTTTTAACGTTGCATGCACAAGAAAACCGTCGTCATTATTCTACCGTTTTATTGCCAAACTCGTGTGTAGTACACGCACAAAAACAAATGTGCAAACGATAACTACAGCTACGTACTGCGTTGGACAGAGGACGAACTGCCGTTCTCAATAATTTCTGAATCTGTATGTTGGACATGCATGCTGTGTGGTAACCTATGTCGTCACCAACAACTTACTCCCGACGGTTCAAGTGACTGAAGTTGAGATGGTGTTACTTTAACGGCGGAGCTATACCGACGACGGCAAGCCTTCGCCTCATGCGTTCCAGGCGGAAATACGCTCACATTGAAAGCAGGATTGCTGGTGCTGCCCGAAGCTGATTCAGAAGTCGGCACCTCAGCCATGCGCACTAGGCTTGTTAATCTGACCGTGTTATCGCTACCCTCCATTAATCATGGGAATCAGTCACTACACGCCCGCGGATACCTGTGGAGTTGTGTTTAACTAAACCGATACAGGCTGCTACTACACCACCGAAACAGGCAAGTTGAAGTTGCAAGAACGATGCCGATCAATTAGCCATCGACCGGGTACGATACTTGCAGGACTGCCCTACAAGTACCAGGGCATCGGCAATCCGATGCATTCGATGCCATGATGGGAGAACCACTGTGCTGAAGTCGACCAGGAACTTCAACCAAAGATAAGTACTGTGTGGATTTGCCAACGTCGCTGGAGTACCGAGCCCGTAAGCAAGAATGCTTACAAAGCTCACCCTACCGAAATGAAAATGCTTGACCTGGTTGAAGTTCCGTCCTTGCGTTTCAGGCGTGTTGACGTCACTCGCAGCGATTTCAAACGCGTTCGCCTTCAGTACGAAGCACGGTTGCACGCATTGACGCACGATAGAACGCGAAAGCTAGTCGTGGTTGAACTTGCAAGTTGGGACGAGAGCGTCTGCTGCTATTGACTGCCTATTCATTCTGCATTTTGCGCGCTCGCCAACACCTCGCCAGCCCAAAGCAACTCCTCGACACGACAATGCGACTCCAGCTCCTGCGTCAACTGCCGCGTGTGCAGGCCAACGCCATGGCCCGCGCCTCCGTTGCCACTGCCGCCAAGGCATCGCCACTCATTTTGTCGCGACATTTCTCGTCTGAAGTCCCAGTGAAGCAGACCAACCTCTTCATCAACAACAAGTTTGTCCCGTCCGTCACGGGCAAGACATTCGAGACGTTCAACCCTGCCACCGAAGAGAAGATCGCGAACGTCGCGGAGGCTGGCACTGCTGATATCGACGCAGCTGTGGCTGCCGCCCGCGCGGCGTTCAATGGCCCGTGGCGCACCATGGCTCCTGCCGAGCGTGGTCGGTTAATGCACAAGCTCGCTGACCTCATCGAGGAGAACATCGACGAGCTCGCTGCTCTTGAGGCTCTCGACAACGGCAAACCATGCGCGGTGGCCAAGGCCGCTGACCTGGGCCTCGTGCTGAAGACGCTGCGGTACTATGCGGGCTGGCCCGACAAAATCCACGGCTCGGTCATCCCTATTACGGGACCCTACCTTTGCTACACCAAGGCTGAGCCCGTTGGTGTGTGCGCGCAGATCATCCCATGGAACTTCCCACTGCTCATGATGGCGTGGAAGTTGGGCCCCGCTCTTGCAGCTGGTAACACGATTGTGCTCAAGCCTGCTGAGCAGACGCCACTGTCTGCTCTGCGCGTCGGTGAACTCATCGCTGAGGCTGGCTTTCCCAAGGGAGTGGTGAACATTGTGCCTGGTGTAGGCCCCACGGCGGGACGTCACTTGGCTCAACACCCCAACGTGGACAAGGTTGCATTTACCGGATCGACTGAAGTCGGGTACCAGATCATGCGCACATCGCACGTCAGCAACCTGAAGCGAGTGACGCTCGAGCTCGGTGGTAAGTCTGCCAACATTATTCTGAACGATGCAGACATCGACTTGGCTATCCAGCAGTCTCAGCTGGGCCTGTTCTTTAACATGGGACAGTGCTGCGTTGCCGGCACCCGTGTGTACGTGCAGGAGGGCATCTACGATGAGTTCGTGCGCCGTTCAGTGGAAGCTGCCAACGCTCGTGTGCTTGGCGACCCGTTTAGTGCCGCTACGGACCAAGGTCCTCAAATTGATGAGACCCAATTCGAGAAAATTATGAACTACATTGATGAGGGCGTGAAAGAGGGCGCTCGTCTGCTATGCGGTGGCAAGCGTGAAGGCAGCAAGGGCTGGTTCGTGCAGCCGACTGTGTTCGCTGATGTGACGGATGACATGTCCATTGCCCGCGAGGAGATCTTCGGCCCGGTGATGTCCATCCTCAAGTTCAAGACCATCGACGAGGTCATTGACCGTGCCAACGACTCCAACTATGGTCTGGGCGCTGGTGTCGTAACTAGCAATGTTGACAACGCTATCAAGATCTCCAACAGTATCCGCACGGGTACGGTGTACGTGAACTGCTACAATGTGTTCGACTCGAACACTCCTTTCGGTGGCTTCAAGGACTCGGGTGTTGGTCGCGAGAACGGCGAGTTGGGTCTGCGCAACTACCTGGAGCACAAGACGGTGATCATCAAGCGCCCGAACGACTCGATGCCTTAAGTGTTTTACTCATGTCGAAAGTGTCGTAGTGTCATCTTACAGTTAAGTGGGGTGACAAAAACTAATGAATGTCAATGAATTGTGCTGCAATTTGTCACTCAGACGTAGTTCAGCGGCTACGGCTGCGTGCGTATTCTGGAATACATCGACGAGACTGAGCTGGATGGAAGCTGAAAGATGTGATTCACAAAGGCAACCTCATGCGAGGAAAACCCGGGTCACGCCAAAGCTTTGAACCTCCAGACCCCAGGCTAGGACATACGTTGAAGCTGCATCGAACATAGTAGCATGTGTGCATTTTTGTATTTTGTTTGCCGTTAGCGTTGAAAGTACAATGCTATTCCAGATGAAGCATACTGGCACAAGAAGAAACATCCTGTGTTAGAACTTTAGAGACTCCAAGCCAGCACTGGGCATGGTCATCTCCATGCTGTTGTCAAGCATAGAAGGCTGGATGTGAAAGTCGTCATTTAAGTCCATTGGTGGCGAGTGCCCCAGTAGCATTGCATCAATCTCGTAGCCCTCCAACAGCGACAGTGCAACAGCGTCAACATCGAATTGCATTTTGCCAGTCGCGAATGGCATCGGTGGCACCACCACTGAGACGACTTGAGGGTCAGTCTCTGGGGTATCAGAGGTTTCTGTCGGTACAACATTGACAGGTGCGCGGTTGGCGTGGCGTTGAAACCACTATCGGTACCTTTGAGCGTGCATCATGACTTGACGCTCCCACGTGCTGAGTGATGCGGTTCCATTGGCCTTCTGGATACAAATCGAGGAACAATTCGTGCTCCTCAACCGTCCACGTGTCCGTTGCGTGCAACGAGTCCGCTGCGGCACCAATCCGCGTCGGTGCATGATGTCTCTGGTCCTGGCGAACCACTCGAGCTTGACGGGGATCAAGCGCTTCAAACAGCTGGAGGAGAATCGAATCGTGCTTGTCATTTGGTGATCGTGCTGATAGAGGCGAGTGCATTCGACTAAGCAAAAAACGAATGGTATGTCATGCCTGCGCTTGGCAGAAGGGCACATGTCGGTATCAGGCGAGCGCAGTGAGTGTACGCGAAAAGATAATCTGTTTTGCCCCGATGAGATGAAGTCTACCTATCGCAGTCATTTTGAAAGCGATGAGTGCCGAATACAAGCGCCCCTTTTGAAGTGACCCACACTTTGCGTTTTGGCTTTAGGCTCACCATAGGCGACCCAACGCTGATTGAGAAGGAGGTGGTGAAGCCTGACAAGTCAGCGGTGGCAAGAGCGCCCAATTCCAGACGTCGCACATTGAAGTGGTGTCTCCCAGCGATAGCTCCAGCCCCTGGACCGCGGGCACCCCCGGGTGGATGTCAATAGCTCCGCCATCAGCGTCAGTGTGTGCACCGTGATGTGTGGAGCAGCAGCAGCAGCATACTACGCAGAAGCCTCCGCCCAAGGCCAAAGGCGTTTCTTTTGACGCTGCACTGACCAAACCAACTACGAGCACACAGCAAGTCACGGACCAAGCGACAAGTGACAATAGCAACTCTTCTGCAGTGCCCTCTGTGACTGCCAGCACAGCAGTCACGAAGAAAGTGAAGCTGGTGCCGTATCTTCCGCGTGGAAAATAATCGGACGGTATCCAAGTTTCGCTTGCGAGGCAACGTCACATTATATACCCCTTGCAGGAGAGAAAGTGATTGTCTTCCGTACACCGTGCCACCAACATCCGCTTCCTGACACTGTTGAATTCGTTCACATTGAGAATGGCGTATCTGCGAACAACCGACGACCCACACTTCTTGGTCATTTTCACCTCCGTGAGTGGTGTTGGAACATAGAAATCATACTCCAGGCATTTATCAGTCTTGGCCATCGTTTCTTCATCAGTGGAAGAAGCCTGCTAATCAGTGGATCCGTCTTTGCATTTTTCACACTATCAAGAATTCGAAATTGCATCCGGTGTCTAGTGCGTGAATTAAACGCGGGTCATCGAAATGAATGAGAGGGTTGTAGTCCACCTGGGCGTCTCGTGGATTTTTTTGCCATCTTCCCTCATCTGGGTATGGATATACAGTAATTCGTGAATAGCGAACGGGGTATCCCCATAGTCCACAGTCCACAGTCCAGAGTGTGGACCGAGGTTGACATTGGCTTCAACTTAACTTCCAGTATCAAGTTTAAGTTCCAGTCAAGTCGATTACTGTAATCTATAACTTTCCTCTTATTTATCCTCCAATCAGAACTCGATTTACGTGGCTTTTCGTGATTGGACGAAATCATTAATCGCGTTTTAGCGTCGCATAGTTAAAAGCGAAGTTAGCTGCCTCCTTATAATACATTCGAGCACTGCCGTAGCCCAGGGTTCATGTACAACCGGATGGCAAACGGACGATCCAGCGCACGAGAATCGCTCTTCTCGGGGCTTCCTCACGGACGCAGGTAACAAAACACTCAACCAAGTGCTGCCATCGATAAAAAGGAACCCAAAAGCTTTACCAATAACTTAATTAATGCTTTTATTTGAATTATTTAGCTTGGAGGGAGTGTGGACAATGGAGAACAAGCCAAGAGGTTGCTGGAAGAGCAAAACGATGAACAGATCAGCCATCTATCGCTGCAGATCACGCAGCTGAAACAGGTACAAGGAACAAGACTCCTTGGCTATCGATACTGTGTGGATTTTAATGATGGTTTCTATTTGTCTTGTAGCTATCGGGGAATATCCACGCTGAAGTGGTGGATCAGAACCGGTTCCTGGACAATATGGTGAGCTAGCTATGTGCTCTGTCCAAATATCCATGGTGACAGCACTGACTGACAACTGGATGATACTGGATTGCTATGTCATGTTATGTGATGCAATGCAGGGCAAGGAGTTTGACAACACGGACGGTTTGCTGGGAGGCACGATGAAGCGTCTGGGGGTCATGATGGAGCAGGGCGGCAGCAAGCACATGCTGTACCTCATCATGTTCGTGGTGGTGGTATTCGTGCTGTTGTATTTCGCCATCCGATCTCATTAGAGCAGCAGCAGCATGTCCACAACGACTCACTTTAATAAATCGTCCTCTGACGTCACTTAAAATACGACTTTAGCACATCCAGCATTGAAGCCGGTTGAAAAGTGCAGCAAAGTCAGACGACTTTTTGCAACCCATCGACTCACCGGTATTCTTCTCTACATACTAAAACCAAGTCAAAGTATACCGGTACTCATTTTCCACATACTCAAGTCAAGTGTAAAGAAAGCGAGCTGAGATCCGCCTTCAAAGAGTCTGCAAACCCCCGACAGCGTCGAGCCGCAGAACACAAGCGAGAGTCCGCACGACAGGCAGCAAATGGGCAATTTCTTAGCGACGCCGATCACCGAGAAGGAAACGGAGGAGGGAGAGGGCAACGGCCTGCAATTTGCCGTGGCGAGCATGCAGGGATGGCGCACAGGCATGGAGGACGCCCACGTGGCTCAGGTGAACCCTGAAGGACTGCCCCAGGGCTGCTCCTTATTCGCAGTCTTTGACGGCCATGGAGGACGCTTGGCAGCCGATTTGGCATCTGATAGAGTCACACAGCACTTGACCAAAGTCTTGAAGGACGGAGTTTTCCCTGACGGTAAGGTGGAGGGTGCAGACCCCGACAAGATTGGCAAAGCCATGCACGACGCCTTCCTGAACTTGGACCAGGACATTCGAGAGACGTTCGATAAGAATTACGGCTCGGACCAGAGCGGCTGCACTGCGATCACTGCGTTGGTCACGCCCACAAACATTATTGTGGCCAATGCAGGAGACTCCCGGAGTGTTCTGGCCAAGGGAGGACGCACGGTGGAGATGTCTTTGACCACAAACCTATCAATGTAAAGTGTGGTAGATTTTATTATATGACAAAAAGTGGGGTGTTAAATTGTTGTGGATGGATGATTGTTGTAGACGGAAGAACGCACGCGTATCCAGAACGCTGGTGGGTTGGTGCGGAGCAACCGTGTCAATGGCGACCTTGCAGTGTCACGTGCACTGGGTGATTTTTCTTACAAGGCGCGTGCGGATTTACGTGCTGAACAGCAACAGGTACGTGTTGGATAACAAGTTTCTTCTTGGTATTGTTGAATTTGTTGTGACGCTATTGTGGTTGTACAATGTAGGTGTCTGCGGAGCCGGATATTGAGAAGCAGAAGATCGACAATACAGAAGAGTTCCTCATCCTGGCATGTGATGGTATCTGGGACGTTATGAGCAATGATGAGCTCTGCGCATACGTGCGTCAGCTTATGAACAACGGCGAGTCGAGCCTGAAGTTAATAGCGGAAGAGATTCTGGACAACTGTCTTCGTGCAGGAAGGTATGTGCAAACTAGTTCTGGAAAATTATCCCTGACATATGATGCACCTAAGCTGTACATCTTGATACTGAAAACATGCTGTCCTATTGTGCACTTGGCTGAACTATAGCCGTGACAACATGAGCGTCGTGATCGTGAAGTTCCCTGGCGCTAAGATCGGTGAGGGTGGTGGTGTGGCCAAAATCCGTGAGGAGCGCGCGCGTCTGGAAAAAGCCGAACAAGAGGGTAGCGGTGAGGTGGGTGAAGAGGACAATGGTGGAGTTGCAGGCCGCCTCCCACCCGCAAAGTCCACGTAGGTAATCTTGCGAACGAAGTAAGAGGGGTGCGACGTATATTGTCGCCCGTTCTGATGGTTCTTCAGTACCAGACAGCTACGGTAACCCCTGTGTGTCGCTGTCACAGTGCAGTTAAGATGAGCATCACTTTGTTCGCCGCGAAACTATCTACATCATCTCTTGACAATTAACCCTCATCCATTTCATGGTTGGCTGGTTAGCTATTCACTAAACCAACCTATTGTCATGCTATCTCCACTTTGCTAGAACATTATCTGATCAACGTGAATGTGCTTTTAAATTCAAGTTTCGTACGTACTACTTCTAGTAGTTTGGCTGATGGCGCCAATTGGATCCCTAGTTTTACAATGACTCCTACAGCAGTTCTACAGTTTCAGCCAGTAGACGGTGACATGTCAGTCTGTCTTCCAAGCGTGTGCTCTGCCCAATTCGTGGTAACGATGCAGCCATAGACGGCGTTCTAACTTCGGATGAGAGCTGCTTTGGCCTGCAAGTTTGCCATCTCGCTGCTTCGATGCGCCGTGTTGTTCGTGGGGCGTTTGTACTTCGATAAATCCAAGTTGCGGAAATAGGCGATGGTGCGCATCAGGCCCTCTTCGATGTCCACGTGCGGAGTCCAGTCCAAATGGGTCCTAGCAAGTGCAAAAAAACAAAAAAGCAATGAGATAAAGC
This sequence comes from Phytophthora kernoviae, assembly GCA_008080845.1. Classification (NCBI taxonomy): domain Eukaryota; phylum Oomycota; class Peronosporomycetes; order Peronosporales; family Peronosporaceae; genus Phytophthora; species Phytophthora kernoviae. Next base: position 67,890 of record VKKV01000443.1, on the reverse strand, counting down.
ATCAACTGCAAGCAGAGATACATTATTCGATACGTACTTGGCAAGAGTAATGTCAGGTCGTCGCAGCTTGGGATCGTTGTTGGGCAAATCTCGAAATACCAGGCGGCTCCGGAGTTAGTAAGACGGATAATTTCCTCGGCGAGCTGTCGGATAGTCATTTCATGCGGGTTGCCCAAGTTCATGGGCCCTACACAGGTTTTGCAATCCATGAATCGCACAATTGCCTCGACGAGGTCATCCACAAAGCAGAACGAGCGCGTTTGGCTGCCAGAACCGTAGATAGTAATATCCTCATCTTGCAGCGCCTGCATGATGAAGTTGCTCACGACACGTCCGTCGTATGGGTGCATACCAGGTCCGTACGTATTAAAGATGCGCCCGACACGAATGTCCACCCCTAGTGTGCGGTGGTACTCAAAGAAGAGCGTCTCCGCTACACGCTTGCCTTCATCATAGCAAGCTCTCACACCTGTGCAGTCTACATTGCCGAGATAAGACTCCACTTGTGGAGACACCTCTGGATCTCCATAAACTTCACTAGTTGACGCTTGGAAGACTCGTGCCTTGACCCGTTTGGCTAGACCAAGCATGTGCATGGCGCCTAGAACGACACCTTGGTGGTCTTGATGGGGTTGTACTGGTAATGCACAGGGGAAGCAGGACACGCCAGATTGTAGATCTGGTCCACTTCACAGGCGTAAGGCTCCGTGATATCGTGACGCACAAACTCAAAGTTCGGGTACTGGTTCTGGAGCTCCAGCATGTTGCCTCGTTGACTCGTAAAGAGGTTGTCCAGACAGATCACTTCATGTCCATTCTCCAGTAATTTACGGCACAAGTGGACGCCAATGAAACCAGCGCCTCCTGTCACGAGAATGCGCTGCATTGTGCACTCTCGCACTTGACGAGGGAGCGTTAGAGGCGGGCGAAGTTCTGGTTGTGGTTCTTCTTGTGTCACGACAAGCACTGGATCTGCAGGTGCTGGAGCAGCAGCATCGGCTGTGCTGGATACTGTCACGTGTTCGTCGTTCGGCGGCATTTCTGGCGAGGCGATGGACGGTGTGGGGGCCATCGAGAGACGCGCTTGTTATATCTGTGACGAATGTCGTCTTATGCCGAAAATCGCTAAATTGGTTGTGGCTTCGAACAAAACAACGGACAGGCTCAGAATGGGCCTTCTCAAACAGCATACTGAAACCAAGACAAGGAACAAGTACTGTATAACTAACATATCGAATATAAAAACAGGCGAAAATGACATAAGATAGGTCGTGCTAGGAGCGGAAATACCAAGCGTAGGAACAAGTATCGGGACGAGATGCCGGCGACTGCAGGACGCGTGCGCATGCCGCACAACAACCGCATGCACAGCAGCGCGGCGCTGAAGATGACAGGGATATGGAAGGACACGATCGGATACGATCCATACGCCGCGGAGGGCGAGAAACAGGAGAAATCCGAGTCTTCATACGAACAAGCCCAAGGACTGATGGCACTCGCCAAACTCTCCAACAAATCGGTGCGTAAATGACTTCAGTGGCATCTAGATTACATGTATATATAACATTTTGTATTTATTGTTATCGTTATGTTAGAATGATACTCGTGGCGCCTGTAAGAAGGTATGAAGAAGACTACAGTGACTGGTTGTTACAGGAAAAGGGGCTAAACTGTGACCGTATTGTGTATTTTGTTTAGTGCGGGATGGTGGGGCATTTGACCTTCCAGTGTCGAAACCATTTAGGTGTTGTGGAGAAGCGTGTCGAGTCGTCGGATTCCGAATCTTCATCGTCGGTAATGGATTTTACGTATTGTACTGGGGTCTTTTTATCCCATCAAGCAACTGATTGTGTGGAGATTTCTTTTGCAGGAATCATCAAGTGATGAGGGTGAAGATGACGAGGAAGAGAAGCAAACAAAACGCCGTCCATCATCGCGTGGGAGAAATCCTAGCCGCAGTCGTAGCTCGAGTGTGGCGAGAGGGAGACGCAATGATCGGTCTGAGAGTCGAAGCCGCAGTCGTAGTACTGGGCGACGTCGTCGGGAAAGATCTCCGTCAAGGAGCCGCAGCTCGGGTCATGGTCGCAGTCGGTCACGCGGAGATCGCGCGTCGTCCAAGTCGTCAAAACGACGGCGCAGTCGGAGTTCAAGCGCTAGTCCTGAACGAGTAAGCAGTAAACGTCGACGACGTTCAGATGATGGTGAAGAACGCTTGTCGTCGAAGAAGGACAAGAAACGCAAAAGTTCATCGTCAAAAAGCACAAACATAAGGACAGGAAGGAACGCAAGCATAAGCACCGCTACCACCGTGATCACGACTCAAAGAAGTCTCACTCCAAGAACAAGCGGCGTCACTAAACAAGTGCAACGGCGTTGCCTCCAGCGTAGCAGCAATCTATGCCGACACATCAGTACATCATTTACAAGAGCTAACTCAGTTTTTCATACAAGTATTCATGTGTATGCTATACCCTCTATGCCTCCTTTTTCATGCTTTGAAGTATCTACATTTTACACAGTATCCATGCGGCGGCCGGAGGTGTCGACCGACTGCATCGGATTCTATCTTCCAGCTCACCGCTCCCAAACCTCATTTTGTTCTTTCGCTGTCAGTCCAGAAAGGTTTTCTAAGCAAGCAAATAGGCAAGATGAACCCGATGGACAACAGGAAACCTCCTGAGGCCGTTGCAACCCGTCTGAGAGCCTCATCAAGAACATGGCAGCTGCTAGTGCTCGCGTAGAAAGAGTGAACATCGTAGATTGGTGCATTGTGCACATCGCGGCTGCCTAGTAACTGTATTGTGTCTGGGCTTGCTCACCGGGGAAGTGGATCCGATCGTCCTAGCGGTGTTCTCTCCTTCGACATCGGTCGCTGAGACAGCAATTGCCCTCTGAATAAAGCCAGCAACATCGTCAACTACACGATGAAGCCACGGACGAGGAATTGTGGATATACCAGTGATTCCTGGCCCCGTTGTATCTGCGAGAATCCCTCTGAGTATTCAGATACCAACTGTTGCTATCTGCAAGCTCATCATCGATCCGCCTAATAACTACCCAACGCTTAAAGCGCTACGCAGTGGCGTCCATACACATCTACAACATCATATACACCTTCCAGCCGGCCATGTTCCTCTCCACAACGAGTGATCCTGGATCACGACGTCTCCACGAACGGAACTCTATCACGTGGATACTGGTCCTCCACGAACTTTTTCATATTTTTCAGTCGCATTTCTAAGGCAAAATTCCATTTGAAATCCTTTGGAACCAGTCGTATTGTCTTGTGCCCCGGTGTCCGTTACTCTTGTGAACAATATGAGCAGCAGTACGCTCGACGTCTTGCACACTCCATCCATGCACAAACGGCGACTCAAGCGCCGTACAATTCGAGAACGAGACCGTCCTTTAAAGCATGGAAAACAGGAATCCTTGGATGAGAGATACACGAGCGACAGTAATTGCGGCGCTTCCATATGCAAGGCGAATAAGCCCTGCGCTACGAGGTGACGGTAGCGGTCGAAGCCGTCGGGGCCCATGACCTCCACCATTTCTGGTGTAAGCTTAAAGGGAGCAGTCTCGAGGCTGAATGTATTGCCAGGTGCGATACCCAGAACGAAACCAAAGTCGATGTGAACGACATGGCCTTCGGTGTCCAGCATGATATTGCCGTTGTGCCGGTCTTTCACGAGGAAGATATACGAGAAGAGACTGTAAGCTGCCATGCTTGATATGAAGTTTTCGCGAGCTCGTTCGACACGGAACGGGTCGTGCTCGCCCGTGACAACGTCTCGACCACACGCTTGCTCGAAGATTTTAGGTAGAGAAGTACCAACACCACTAATTTTCTTGCCCTTCTTCTTCAGACCATCTAGTGACTGTGCGTCCGTGATCACCTCCAGTAGACCACAATCCTTACCAGTACATACAATACTGCGCAATTAAACAATAACATGAGTTAGGTATCTGGTCAACCATACAATACTACGAGCGTGCATGATCTAGTTAGTTACCTGTAGTACCGCATCCAGAGGTTGACACTGTGTTTGCGGAAAATAAGTTGGAACAACTTTAGTCCTTGCAGCACAAAAACCTCTTGACGCATGTCATCGAAGCTCTTTGCTATCACAGGAAGAAGTGCCCAGCCATCAAAGCGCGCAAAGGTGCTTTCCTCGCGAATACGCTTTTGTGTATCAGCAAACCGCTCTCCGAAAAAAGGGCATTTCGTGCCTTGTGATGATGAGTTTGCTGAATCCAAACTATTAGTCTCCATGTCATCATCTGCCTCCTGGTCTTCAAAGTCATCACTTTCGTTGTCGGAGAATACACCAGTGCCAGTTTCCCCATTAAGTGGTGTGCAACCTGCAGGCAACACGTGGTTCAGCCCATCCAAATCTTCAGAAATTGAAGAGTACAGCGAAGCCTGCGAACCGTTTCGGACTGGAATCAAATCTGCTACGTACGTCCCCACGACATCCCCATCAAGGTAGTTCAGAATTTCCTGTTGCTCCAGACCTAATGTTCCATCAAGATCATTTCCCATTTCCACGGCAGCATCCACTAGAACATCAAGGTCAGCTTCGTGATTTATCCGTGGGTCGACGTGGTTTGCCCCGATGTGTCTCTCAATGGTATCTAGTGAGGATAAAATAACCTCAAAGAAGACTAGCGTCGGAGCTCGAGCTTTTGTAGAGAAGACTGTGCCTTCATTCGTGAGAACATTGACCACGCGGTGAGGGTGAGCCAAAACACCCGACAGTGGTAATGCAGCCTCAGGTCGGATGTGCTTACCGCGCAGCATCTCTTGAAGTAGTCCGGGAGTTGTCGCTTTCGCTGTGCAGGCTCCGGAATGCTCTCCTTTAGATACGTACATAGGTCGACAAGGAAGCGCACGAGCCGCACTTCGTCGCTAAATACATGCTGCTCTGGTTTATTCCATATACGTTGCTTGGCCTCAACGAGGTGTTGGGTACCCGATCTCCGACGGTCTAGAAACATCAATTGAGCTTCTTCATGATAGTTCTCTGGAAACGGGTCTAAAAACCATCGCCAGCGCGAAGTTGGTTCTGTACATTGCGAGAGCTAAACACAATCTCTTCTTTGCTGCGCGCCAAAAGCCATTCAAAGAACGGGGACTCGCGCTTAGACACGGCGTATGCTCGACGCACGAACTCATAAAGTTGCTCCAGTAGTCTCTCTAGTGATTCGCGCTGGTGGCTTGGTGCTTGTGGAAACAGTAGCTTTGGAAGCACGCTCCTTGGCTCACCAAAGTTAACGTTCGTAACGAAGAAAAGCATTACTACAATGCCATTGCCGCGCTTGTACAGGCTATCCGCCATGGCGTCCCAGTGGGCTGCAATGCACTCCCATGTCGCCTTGATTGCGAGGTGCACGTTACGACGCGCTGTGGCAGCAAGGAAAAATAAGTAGAAAGCACGAACGCTTGGTGAGGCCTCTGGAAGGTGCACAAATCCCCACTGCAAGAACTGCGGCCAATAAAAGTCCATCGAGTCGAGGCAATTTTCAACGTTGTGCACAAGTTGTGCAAGCACCACCACGAACATGAACGGCTGCTGTCGGTACTTGAACATGGCTGAAAGAAGACTCAATGGTCCAAGTTGCCGAGCGCGGATGTGGCCTTCAATTTCATACTTGGGTGTTTGATCAAAATATTTCCAGCGCACGAGGCGTGATAGTCCACCAGCTTCGTCAACTGCAGACGCATAATAAACGCCGGCTTCCTGCAACGACGAAAGTAATTGCTGTCGTACAAAGCAGTCCATGCAGACACGCTTCAATGGTGCTGGAGTAAATGACTTTGCTCCAAGTCGAGACCCCACACCTTCCTCGGCAGGTAAAGAGATTGATTCCGGGAACGTCAGTGCTGTCCACTGATTGCAGTGATCGCGACAAAAACGATGAGAACACGATGCGCAGATCTTTGGTGTTCGGATGATCTTGCCGAAGCGCCTATTGCAACGCAAGCATCCGGCCGTTGACCCTGAAGAAGGAGTAAACACAGCTCCAAAACTATGGCGCCGGCCACTAGTAGAATCGCCGGCATCTGCAATTCTACTAGAGATGAGAGGATCTGTGACATTACTGTTTGAGCGTCCACGCGACGACGAAAATTCCTCGTATCGCTGTCCACCACGTGAGGTCAATGATGATGGATCAACTGCTGTGTCGGCCGCGCAATCACCATCCGTATTTGAGACGCTATCGCTGCCATCTGTGTCTTCCGCCTCCTCAGTCTTCACGTCCCCTTCAGAAATTTCAAAATGGTCCATGGGAAACATTCCAGGCGCGGCATTACGTGTAGTTCCAGTTGCCGTCACTGTAGAACCATGGCCACCAATATCCCCTGAAAGTACCAATGAACTCAATGCTGAAGTGGTGAGTGAAAGCAGTCCAAATGGATCACTGTCTTCTTCCACCAACTGCTCTGATCTCCCTTGATACAGCAACGACCGTGTCGACATCGATGAAATCGACGCTGAAAAATGCATCTGTTCTAGCTCCTCCACCGTCTCCATCTCCAAAAGATCAACACTCTTCTCCACCTGCTCATGTTCTAACTGTTCCTCCTGTTTCTGTGTCTCCTCTGGAAGCAGCAATCCGTGAAGAAATTGCACCCACTGATCTCTCTGTGTCTGTGACTCGGTCTCAATCAGGAGCGCAATCCCCGAGACGTCATCTTCCACATAGAATGAGCAGTTCTCCAGCTTCCTCCGCTCTTCTTCATCCACCACCAAGCTTGTAAACACCTCACTATTCTCCGCCTCTAAGTCTTTGTTCTGTTGATCTTGAGGAAGTTTCACTACTGCTTCCACTCGTGAGACGTTGGTACTGACCAGTAATACTGCGCCACTGGAGCTTGTAGAGGGTGAAGCTTCTTCGTCCTCGCTGCTCTCTGTGCCTGCGTCCACTGTAAACCACTCCAGAGATGCGGAAGAACCTCGAGAGACACAAAATACCAAACATCATCATTCAAACGCCCTGTAGAGCGTGGAGGACGCATCTCATTGGATATTGAGTCCTCCTCTGTGTCGTGGAGACCATTGGAGACGCTGTAGGGCACACGCTCGCGGATACGCACGAGACCTTCGCACCGGGACGTCCCCATACTGTCGGGGGCGGAAGAAGTGATGAAGGTCTAGGAGGTATATTTTTGCAGCGATATTTTACAAAACAAGGCGAGGTGGAAGAATGGGTAGTTGTGATTTCATTTCAAAAAGTATGGGAATCAGATGATGGCACCGTGTCTTGCTAAATGGGCTTTGGTGTGGCCATTGATTGTACCGACAAGTTCTGGTGTTGATGTCATGTGTTGACCGGCAAAAAAATAAAAGTGAGAGCGTAGAAGACATATTGTGAGGCACAAATTGTGCTGGAATGGAGAGCTGCTATTGCGAGATTAAGTTCGAGGCTGAATTAATGATAGCTCTGCATGTGTTCTCACGGTGCTCACTTCTTACATCGCCTTCCCTACCGGTCTGGTGACATGACAACTACAGTGCCAGGATGTTCTGTGTGTCGCAGTTATCGTCGGTGTAGCCCTTGAAACACGCGCAGACGCCCGTCTCGGTGGTACAAAGCCCTCGTCCGGAGCACTCGGATACGTAATTGTACTGGTATGTCTTCCCAGGCGGAGTGACTTTGTAGATCTTTCCAAACTTGCTCGGTCCGCCATTAAGAGAGTTTCCAACAAACGGTCGATCCAGCGTGATGTCCCAGTTACCTGCATTTGAGACGATTGACATGTACTTGTAGAACTGGTTCTCGTAGAAGAACAGGTCTCCTGCAGCCATTGCGGGGTCAGATGTCACGCTGATCACAGTAACTCCTTGTAGAACATACGGATCAGTACCAGCTGTCCAACCAGAGGTCGAGGGCGTTACGATCACGATCTCCACGACAACAAACCCTGTGCCACTTGGAACGTCAAAGCGTTCAATGGATGTCGATGACAGTGTGTGCAATATAGGGTAGGTAAGAGTGAGTGTAGTGGTAGGCGAAAGCCTGCCAGCCACTACATGAGACCCGAGTTTAAAAGGGTAACGGCACCATCAGCAGGAATGCTACCAGCAGTAACCGTGTAAACTAAGTTGCCCGTATTGGTGATTGGGCTTCCAGTAATAGCACCCGAGTCCTGGGTAAACCACTCGCTGTCGGTTCCCTTCTGCATCGAGTACACCTGGACAACTGTAGCTGGTGCTCCATTTAAGCCATAAGCAGCGACCTCGGGCATTCGCAGTTTACCCGGATTGCCAATGAACTGGCAAACAACTGAGAGCCCGTAGGTGGACGCCGCGCGAGTTTGTTTGTAGCCATTGAGGTAGGTGCCCACGTTGCCCGAAGTCGGTTCACAGAGCACGTTGCCAAAGGCTTGGTTCGGAATTTTCGTTATGGCGGTGGTCACAGCAGCCGAATTTGCCAGTGCGTTGGCTGATACTGTGGCGTCGTTCATGATAGGAATCACATTAGTGATGTAAGATTCGCCATGGCGGTCGAATAGTCGGAGCCTGAAAAGTTTTGTGGAGCAGCTCCTACTGTGTCATCCGTGAAAGTTCCAGCCGTGTAAATGTGCACCACGAAAGTCTCATACACGGCAGAGCCCACAGAGAGGAACATAGGGTCTACGCCAACCTTGCACGAACGTAGCGAGCAGTCGGGGCCATGGTACCATGGGTCGCACCGACAGCCGTACGAGACTTGGCTATCCCAGAGGTCATACGTGATTGGGACCGCGCTACTCGGATTGCCGAAAAGCGTGCCTGGGGCCTTCAAGCCAAATTTACGGATGGTTTCACAATTGCCATGACCGCTGCATTTGTTCGGACAAGTAGCACGCTGACAGGCGACACCTTCGAAGCCGTCAAAGCACGCGCAGGTGCCCTGGGTACGGTCGCACAGTCCCTTATTGGAGCATTCCATGTAGAAATGCGCCTCGCCGGTTTGAGCGCCCGGATAGAAGTATTCGTATGTTCCCGCAGGAAATTGCTGCGAGTCCTGGAGAATCCAGGGAGAAGGTGAACTCGTCATACGACTTAGGTCAAAGTTGAGGTCGCCCTTGGGTGTGTCAACGTGTGCGTGGCCGAACTGACAGATGCGATCCAAGCAGTCGTTGCCCTGGTAGTTCTTGAAGCACTGACACATATCCTTGGCCATACAAGCTCCATTGCCAGAGCAGCCATTCGACACTCCGCTGACGTCGGTACGGTCAGCAGTACCAATGACACGAGCACCAGTCCTGCAGCTAGCAGCATCTTGCGCCTGCCATTCATTGTCGTCAATCTCTAAACCTCGTTTTGTGTTGTAGTTCACTCGATCTGTTAATGGTGTGCTGGTTCGCTCACTGCCTTCCAGGCTGTGGTTTGCCAAATGCCAACGGTTTGGACAGTCGTATCTTTGTCTGCGGATCCATCGAAAAGGCGTTGCGACGATTGAGCGACCCGGATCTTTAAGTGGCGCTTGAGTGGCACGTCTCTTCGTGTGCATTGCCACAATTTGTGGCTCAAGTTCGTGACTGGAATTAGCTCGTCAACGCCGCGTGGATATTAATATGCACCGCACATGATGTAGCCCACCGGTTTCATGAAATCAACAGTGCGTACATGTCGTTGTAGTTGACCGACTGCTGTGCAACAACTTCATCTCAACTGGGCAGGCGTAGTAGCTCGTTTCGAAAATGAATCAAGGACCGTCAGATCCGCATGCACCAGAATCAAACCCCGCGCGGCAAGGCCGACGGTTGGTTCAGGTTGGTAGGATGAAGGAAGTCCTGCTACGATGGATATTTAGCGTTCTCAGCTAGACTTACGATGCGTGCATGATAGATGCTGTTTCGATCTGGTGTAGAGGTCTCAAAGGCTCAACATCTCGTGACCAACGCTACACGCGAGTCTGATATTCGATCGGAAGACACTTCTCCATGGACGGCCAATTCCGCTCAACAGAAAACTCTCGACCCTCAACCCCTCCTACCTACCAGTAAGTTTAGTGCTCTGAAGCGTAAGCTATTCCCATCGCAGAATCGACGACACCCGAGGCGTGTACCACCACTCGTCAGTCCCATCAGTGCACCTGAAGAGAGTTCACTTCCTTGTCTTGAAGAGGGACAGGATTCGTCAAAGCAGAAGTCTGCGTTTGAATCTGATGAAGTCAACAGTTTTCCAGAGCGTCAGACAAACAATAACAGCTCAATTGATTCAAGTCGTAGTGATTGGCCGCACGTGCAGCAGCCTGAGCTTTTATCCCCCATGAGGATACCCCTGAAAGCGATCTGATGTTGGCGAATGGCAAGAACGATGATAGGACGGTCTCCAATAACTGGAAACCGGGTAGCGGAAGAGCACTCATCGACGATGATGACGACAGAGATCTCGAAAGTGCAGTCGAAGCTCTTGATTTCGAGAGCTCAATTGCTGACACGACGTTGGAAGAGGTACGAGCGCCTAATGAAAGTGCTGCTACAAATGCGTATGTTCACGTTCCTGACGTATTGAATTCGCACCGGCAGATGAACAAAGCTATCGACGAACTTCGAGTGTGGAAGGAAACCCGCGAACAAAAACGCAGCAGGCCTTGCGCGATCTGGTACGTTAATTTCGCCTTTGCCCTCATGCTGTTTTCTCAATTTATCTAGTGGTTACATTTTCTCAACAGGAGAATGCAAAGCAAGAGAGTCTACTTGTCGGCGGATCAGGGCAAGTCAATGATGCGGAGATAGAGTGCGAGGATTCTCTTGAGACGCAGATCGAGGTATGGGTAATATTTGTCGAAGCTTTTATAATCGGCGCACTGACCGGTTAATGCCTTACCACCAGCGCAAACTACAACAACAACAACGGGATCGAGAGGCACAAACACTTGAGCTCCGAAAAGAAGCCGAAACCTACCAACAAGAGGTACAAACTGTATTGAGAAGCAATCAGTTCTGCCTCAAGTCTAACTCGATGCTCTCAACAGTGTATTTTGTACAGAACTACACTTGATGAATCAGATGCTATTCGAGTGGCACAGTCGCTCCAAGTACAAGAGAATGAAGACTCTGGAGACGCGGCGCTTTTTCGTCTACGTGATGAACTTTTCCAATTGGATGTGAAACGACGCCAAGAATCCTTGCTTCAGGGACTCCAAGAAGCCGAAAACGATCTAGGTAGGCGCCACTATGGATTAATCGATGGTGTGACTTATGTAGAACTGATCTCGGTGGTGAATTATGATGTTAGATCTGAATTTCGTTGATGTCCAGGTATGTTATCAGCTGCAAAGCTTCAAGGAGAATGTTGAACTACTTTTGCAGCTCATCATTTTCGAATTGTCTTCTGCTGTATTACGATTTGCATATACGTACAGGCTTTCACAAGCGAGTTAGATGCCATTCTGGCGCAGTTTGACGATCCAGCGATCGCCGAAGCCAATTCATTGACACCCGTGCAGTGAAGACGAAGATCTGATAACCCATCAAATTCTAGTTTCGCGGGGTATTATTTCCCACAACCCGAAAAGTCTTAATACTCCAGTTAGAAATACAATGCTATTTGAATAAGTTCTAGCAGGTGCTGCATCTCTTTTCCCCGGTCATTCCTCCCTCAAACTTCGGAAATGTTCCAGGTCATATCCAAAAGAAGCTCCGCCAGCTTCAAGCCGTTTCCCATACTTCGATCAAGTTTAATTCGCGGCTCAATGGATGGTACACGCGAGGTGATTCCGCTAGAGGACGTGGCCAAGATGCCCGCACGGGACTCAGCAGCCCAGCCAACGTGAGCTTCAGTCCGACGGCCGCATCGTGGCGTTCCTGCACGCCTCTGGGGCTCAGAACGGTCTCTCGCGTCAATTATACGCACTGGACGTGGCCACTCGTCGCGTGGCTCTACTGGCGGCCCCACCCAATAAAGGCAACACTGAGGGCAATCTATCGCTCGAGGAGAAGCTCCGACGTGAAAGACAGCGCCAAATGGGCGTCGGCATCACGTCATACGCTTGAGTCCGTCGTTGCACTCACAACGCCTTTGTACCCACTCCAAGGGGATTTGTACGTACAGGAGAAGCCTGGCGACGAGCTTCAATTGCTGTTTGACAAGACATCGACAGGTGCAGCAGGTGGAGCCATTGACCCACAGTTCTCTCCTGATGGGAGGCATGTGGCGTTTGTACAAGACAAAGAGCTGTACGTGATGTCCAGCCACGTCCCAACAAATGGCAAGCAACAGGTAGTTCAAGTGACCTCTGGAGCAAGAGAAGTGGACGGAAGAGCAACGGCTTGGCCTGTTTCCTGACTCAGGAGGAGCTCAGTCGTTTCCGAGGCTTCTGGTGGTCTCCAGATAGCTCTAGTCTAGCCTTTGAAGAGGTCGATGATAGTCATATCCCAAAGTTCCGGATCATGCATTCTGGAAGTGCCACACCCACTGGGGATGCGGCACAGGAGGACCATCGCTATCCTTTCGCAGGTGCTGCTAATCCCAAGAGGAGACTGGGGGTCATTCAACTACCGCGGGGCTTGGTAGATCATGGACTCCATTTTTCAGGACAGAGTCGTCAATTGGAGATCCCGACACCAGTATGGATGGACTTTGCGAATTCCGACACGGACTTTACATTGCAAGAGTGAATTGGTTGCCAGATCAGTCGTTGGGGGTGCAGAGACTCAATCGTCTGCAAACGGAAGTGACGTTCCTGCGCTTTGACCCGCTCACTGGACGTGCTACGAAATTGATCCAGGAGAGCAGTCCTGTGTGGATCAATGCCAACTATCTCTTCCGTGCTATTGAGGCGGAAAGCAACAATTCTTTCCGATTCTTGTGGGGATCTGAACGCACTGGATTCATGCATATTTACTTGTACGAGTACACGGCTGGAGCATCAGCTGCGACGCTGCTTGGCGCTGTGACAACTGGAAACTGGAGTGTTGAATCTGTTGAAGGAATCGATTTGGCGAATGGTCTTGTCTACATTTGCGGCACAGCGGACTCGCCCCTGGAACGTCATTTATATGTGGCACCGATCATTCCGATGACTGCTACGCCGCTTCATCCGAAAAGGCTCACTGGTGCTGAAGGTATGCACAGCATTGTCATGGACAGCAGTTGCCGAATGTTCGTAGATGTCTACAGCAACCCGACAACGCCACCGCGTGCGCTCGTGTGTACTGTTCCTTCGAAAGTACAAATTTCCGCCGTGAATGCATCTGAACCTGCGGATCCAACTAAGGCGGGCGTGTCACCTGCACCTTTCTCTGTAGAAACTGCTACACTTTTTCAGGGGATACTAGACTCGGCTTTCCCATTGACTTCTGAGCAGGAAGATTTGCGTGTGGCAATACTGCAAGCCCAGGGCAAGCTCTGCGTGCCAAAGATTATTTCAGTCCCAACTCGTGACGGCCATGATACGCTTTATGGAGCTGTGTATCTGCCAGATCCAGAGATCCATGGTCCAGGACCGTACCCCACGATAGTGAGTGTGTATGGTGGGCCTCATGTGCAGCGTGTTGCACGCATGTGGGCAATGACAGTCGACATGCGAGTACAGCGGTTTCGCGATATGGGTTATGCTGTGCTGAAAGTGGATAACCGTGGTAGCTTCCGACGTGGTTCTGCATTCGAGGGCGCCATCAAACACCACATGGGCACAGTAGAAATTCAAGACCAAGAAGATGCCGTCCAACAGCTTGTGCGAGATGGTATTACGATTGAAGGTCGCGTTGGAATTTACGGCTGGAGCTACGGCGGCTACATGTCAGCAATCAGTCTCATGAAGGCACCCAATACCTTCAAGCTTGCAATTGCCGGTGCGCCTGTGACAAGTTGGGATGGCTATGACACGTGCTATACGGAGCGTTACATGTCTACCCCGCAGTTAAACCCGCAAGGCTACCGGGAAGGCAGTGTCATGGAGTCTGTGAGCAACATGAAGAAGGGACAGAAATTGATGCTTATTCATGGATTGATCGATGAGAACGTGCACTTTCGTCACACAGCACGACTTATCACATCGCTGATCAACACTCGGAAGCACTATGACCTGCTGCTTTTCCCAGGCGAGCGCCACTCGCCACGCCATCTAGAAGACCGAATTTACATGGAGCAGCGCATCGCCGAGTATGTTGAAGCCAACTTATAAGACGCGTTAGTATCGAAGGATTGTTAATCGAACCGACACATAATCCTTCGAGGAGCTCAGGAAATCCAACCAAGTTAGGAAGAAAACTGTCAGTCGGTTTGTGTTGATTCGATGCTGTCGACATGTAGTACATGCAGTGCTCAGTGCGAGAACGATTTTCGTTTTGCCGTAAGTATGAAAGTTCAATCGAAGTCCAAAACTGCGTGGTTGTTACTGTCAATTTCGCTGCAGCGAAGCTTGGATCGCACGCTGAAGCTCGTCCATTTCGTCTGTGTTTGTTGAGTCATCACCGTAAACCCCGAACGCTTCTGATGGCGGTGTGTACTCGTGAGCTGAGAGTTCTATGACCTGACGCAGCTGTTCACCGTAGGTATCATTCGCAGAGCCTCCACCTCCAACAGAAGCGTATCCCAGAGATGCCTGAATTGCTGCCGACATTTGTGCGTCATAATCATTTTCCACCGCTGGGTGGCCGCTTAGAGATGCTTGAATAGCGGACTTCATCTGCTCTTCCTCTGACTCCGCCTTAGCCTGGGCAAGCAACTCCGCTTGGATGGCTGCCATCTCACTCTCACGGGTGGCCTCCTCGATCGCTTCTCGCTCTTGGTGGGCCTGTGCGGGCGGCAGTTCTCCACCATGCTCCGCCAACGATAACTTTAGTGTCTCTTCTAAGCTTGTGTCCATGGTGTCGAACTCGTTCCGAGAAACCTGTTGCATTTTAGTTGCATTGTACACAAACCAGCACTCAAATCAGATGCGAGCTCAAACACTGCCAATAAGTGTCGAATAAACAAACCATGAGGATTTGTTCTAGTTGCTCCACTTCGGTGCGCTCGCGGTCAGATTCCGTTTGCACCTGGCGTTCTACTCCCGCAACATCACCACGCGTTTCACGCGAGTTAATACGGCGGGAGTAGCCAATATGCCGCTGTTCCCACTGGCCAGGTGCTTCACGAATCAGATTCGTTTCGTGGTCGGATCCAACCAACGAGTCATAGTGTCCTCCTCCGTAGTAACTCAACCTACAATTCCAGTACATGTAGATATTGTTATAGACAACACATTAGATTCATGCCTACGCAGTGGCCATTTGCTACATGAACGTACCGAATTGGAGGTCGATTGCGCGAGAGAGTGCCGTTTTCATGGAAACAGCGCAGCTTGCGAAACCCTTGCACTGGATCATAAGCAAACACTTCGGCAGGACGGTCATACAACTCGCACATAGCCTGCAGCTCCGGGTCATCCCCCAGACGCCATCGCGTCTCTTGTGATTTATATACCGCATAAACGCCGCCATGTCACCTACCACATAGGGCTCAAAGTATTCCTTCTCGCTCTCCATATAGTCCATACAGGCCGCACGAACGAGAGCGTGATGCCGGTCGTCACCATAAACCTGGTGACTCACCGAACGGAAGAGACAATTTCCATCTCCTTCAATGTCAAAAATGCGCAACCCCAACGTGGACTGTAGTGAGTCGCGATAGTGCGTAAATCTCGGGTTCTGTGCCTGGATAACACGGCGATGCGTCGTATTCGGCGCATCCACCACAATCTGGCGTTGTTGCAACGTATTGCCACGTCCACGGAGCTGCAAGTGTTCTCCAGCAGGTGCTACCGTCACCGGTGTGAACGGAATCCACTCGTCAAACTTTTGGTCGCGTCCAGCGTAACGCACCAGTACCGTCCCCCACGAGCCCTCACCGCAAATGCTTCCTTCCACAAACTGCTGCTCCCTCCAGCAGGACGAACTTCAATTTGCTGAGCCTGGCGAATCGGTACACTGTCATTCTGCGCCTGTCAAGTATCAGCATCGTCATGTTAAAAATCCATTAAGCATTCAATAATTTATGTATCATCAACATACTTTAGCACCAGGCGGTGTAAGTCGACCAGAGTCCACTTGGAACCACTGATGCCAAGCGTCATGCATGTTCAGGAACTGCAGTAGCAATTCTCCGTCTGCGACTTGGAGGATCCGAGCAGGACACCAATTGCCAAAGACGTTCTGAGCGTCCAAAGTGTCACCAACATGCAACTGACGTCTCCACTCGAGATCGAAAGTGTTTACACGCATCATTTCTAAATGGAATTGTTTTTAGTAAGAAAAGGAGTAGAAGTCAGTTCGTAATAGCCTTATCTCTCAGAGTTTGTATCGCTAGATAGATGGGTGTGTTTGCACACCTTCTTCGAGGTCCGAGTCATCGCTAGCTGCGCGGCTTCGGCTGTCCATGCGCTCGTCCGGGAGCTCTGCCATCGGCCGCTCGCACACCATTTTCGTCTGAGCTTCTCCGAAGGCTAAAATTCGTACTTATAAAAGGAACTATATTGTTTTGCAGATGGCTACATTATTTTCGTGCTGAGTTTTGTGCAATGCCGTAGTAACAGACTAAACCATCGTCGTTTTCGATGGAGGTATCAGCACCTTTCGAAATGAGATATGCACCAAGAGAGTCACCATAACCATAGGCAAAGCAAAAATGTAGCGCCGTATTGCCTCGATTCTAAAGAAAACAAACAACAATATAGTGAGTCAGTGGACCACTTCAACATCAAAGACATGCCTCAAAAGTTCTACTTACGTTTTGTTTGTTGATATTGGCGCCTCGACGTAGCGCCAGCTTGGCAATGCGCTTGAGTCCATTTTGGCAGGCAATAGACAGCAGAGTGTTCCCAAAGGCGTCGCGCGAGTTCACGGGCACACCCTGGTCCAGCATGTAAATGACCGAATCCAAACGGTTGTGACGCGCTGCTGAGAACAGATTGTAGTCGTCTGCAGGTGGTGCTGCATGCCTCACCTCCAAAGCACTTCCACTGCGGTGGTGTGGCTTGTAATCGTAGGCATCATAGGGAGGCTCACTCGCACTCAGGTGAGGCTTACTGTTGTCGCGGAAGGGCACGTCCTTGTAAACTGCGGGCGATGGCATCGCCGCCGAAGTTGAATTCATCTTTCGAGGCACTTGTGCAACCGGTGCGGTCTCTCGAGGCGTGCTGTACTCGTTGTCATCGGACGAAACGGATCGTGCACTCCCACGAGGTGAAGCGAAGCGTGCGTCTTCGGAGTTAGCGCTCGCATAACCGCGTCGAGCAGAGCCGCGCGGCGTGTAAAATCTCTCGTCCGTCCCCGCCTTTGCGTCCATGGTGTAGTCGTCACTTCGCTCCGAATAATCTCTGTATTGAGCTGACACGATGTAGCAAGCACCTCAGGTCCAGCCCCTATAAATACTCAGAACACAACCACAACGACTAAGCCACATTGACGAAACAGCACCAGCATCTTAGCGGCTGACCGGGAATAAGCGAGCTCCCTCCTCTTATTTTTCAAACTCGTTCGTTCCGTGTTTCTCTGCAGGAAGTTAAGTCTGTGCTGACACAAGCTGCTTGCTCCCTCCCTTGCTAGCTTATTTTGGCTAGATACCCGAGAATCACTAGGACACAGCAATCACTCGCTTGGTTGGTCATGAACGACCCCGTGGGCAAAAACACTGGACTTCCCATGACTATACGCCGAAGATAAAAGCTCGGAGCTGAAAAACTACCTCGCATCGTGCTTATTCCTCCATCTTAGCGTCACCGTCTTCATCCTCCTTCACATCAGAAACCTCCACGGCATCGATCTGTGCAGCACACGAACAAATACAACAATCAGTCAGTCTTCTCATAGATAGACCCAGAATAATGAATCATACGTAGGGTTGCAGCTCGGCGCCTTCGATGATCTTGAAAGGCTGGTCCACGCCTACAACCGCGATGGTGACGCTTTCGGCCGTCAGTTCTTGGTCTCCCTGGAGACAGCCACGTGCGCCTTGCAGCGCGTGGTGAATGAGTTCGTCCTTGCCCACTACAATCACCCAGTCACAACGGCGCAAAAATTACAGTCAGTAAAAGTTATCTCTAGCACTTGTTCCGTACCCTAAGACGTACAGTTGGGGAAGCTTTCGAAGTGCTTTTCCAGATACGTGCGCGCCGACTGCGACCGCGCGCCAATGGCGATGCCCTTGTACTCGTAGTAGTTACCCGACGGACACGTCTGGTAAAGGTGCACGCCTTTTTTCTACAGTCCAAAAGAGCAGCAACATTCCGTCAGTCTATCTTCTCCCTCCATTGCAACACCTCGGGCAAATAAAATCAACTTCTCTCCGTACGTCAACACCAGCCACCAGGAGCCCCACGCCGTACGGACGACGGATGTACGACTGCGTACACTCCTGTTTCTCTACAAAAAGAACAAAATAACGCCCCAACACAGTCATTTTTCCACCCAAAACAACCTTTAAAATCTCCTTTTAACGTACTGTCTGCAACGTCCGACACCAAACGCCCCACAGTAATGGCGCTGCCATACACGAACTTGTGATTCAGGCTCTCTGTACGCATGAATCTATCGGCCAAAACAGCACAAATTTAGTATCTTTTTGTCCCTAATTTAATTGTTTTCCTGGTTTAAATACTGCAGTTTTGTACCTCGCGAGGGTACGGGCGTCAGCTGTGAGTCCAGAGATGGCGATGCCCATGTGGTCGTCGATCTTAAATACCTTCTTCTGGTGCTCCGCCAGCTCCAGAGTCTGGCGTTTAATGCCACAGAGCACCACGAACTTGTTGGACGTGAGCCCCAGACACGCACTTCCCTGCTTCACAGCTTCCATGGCGTAGTCGATCTGGTGCAGATGTCCTTGAGGACTCCACACCGTCACGTCCGTGTCGTATTGGTTGCGGAACATACTCTCAGCCTTTAGCTTCTTCCTCTTTTGGCTCGCGGTTTGTTATTGCGCTTTTTAGGGGAAGATCCGTGAGGCCTTAAGAACTGTCGGTAGGGAAGATCCGGTGGCTTTATATTCTGTCATATAGACCTTTCATTATGGTGTAAACAGTAGTTCACTACACAATTTGTACATAATTCACTACCATGCATGGACGAAATGAACGAAATACATGTACAATTTAATTTGAACAGCCTTCGTTAAAAAAAAAACTCGTGCTCCACATCTCAAATCCTGCTACACTACAACCTAGCATCCGTCACCACCAGCAATAATGAGACACGAAGTGCTCTCAAAGTTTGCCAAAAGTTGACCATCACTGCCCACACCAGCGAAAACGACAGGTAGAACACAGTGAGTCCGCCAAGCAACTTGCTCGATCCGCCAGTGCGCAGTAGCTCTCGGGTCTCCCGCTTCTGCTTGGGCAGCCACAGCAAGAACACCCAGGATACAATCATCGCACCATACGCGATGATCATCGTATACGTGATGTCCAAACGAATGGAGTAGTCGTCCTCTTGAATCCGATCGTTGGTGATGTTGAATTGGTTATCGATGATGACAGTTAGAGACGTCGCAAAGGGCGACGCGATTCCCGAGATGGTGGTCATGAGCCCGTACATCGCGCCCTCGTTACCCTCACTAACCAGTTCGATGATCACCAGGCTACTGATCATAAAGCCGATGCCATTGGGGAGCTGTGCCACAATAGGCGGGCCAAGCCAAAACCACTGACTGCGGTAAACGTCCCAGACAATGATGAGGTTGCATCCACCGTCAATGAGGATCATGAATGCACCCGCGATAACGATCATCCAACGCCAATTCCACTGGAGCCCCCACTTCGATGTGATCATGAAGCCAAACATGTAGAAGAGGTAGCTGAGCGAGTCACCCAGAGTGCTGTTGATGGGCGTCACGTTCACCAGGTACGACTGAATGGGCGAATACGCTGTGTACGAGATAAGGCACACAAGGTAGTAGAAGAATATGGACGCAATCACCTGGTAGACAGCTCTTCTGCAAATCTGCTCCCACAAGGCTACAATGTAGACCTTAAAGTTCGGAGAGACCGACAGTCTTTCCTCCTTGATGAAGAACCAGGTGACTGGGATCGTAGGCGCCG
This sequence comes from Phytophthora kernoviae, assembly GCA_008080845.1. Classification (NCBI taxonomy): domain Eukaryota; phylum Oomycota; class Peronosporomycetes; order Peronosporales; family Peronosporaceae; genus Phytophthora; species Phytophthora kernoviae. Next base: position 47,877 of record VKKV01000443.1, on the reverse strand, counting down.
TCACCACCGTCAGAATCGCCATCAACACCGGGAAGCTGATCGAAAAGTCAAAACTGCCGCCGTACTCCTCACCATTGAAACAGAAGCCAACGAGCAAGTAGCTGAGCACGGTAATGAACGTCTGCACCGTGTACGTCATGGTCTGAAGCTTGCCTCGCCTGGCGAACGACTCCTGCTGAGCCAGTCCAGCCATCATTGCATCGGCACACGAGTCAGACAAGCCGTAGCCGAGTGAAGCAAAGAACATGAGCATGACGTATCTCCCACCCTCCGACGGTGCACTGTAGTTGATCCGAGCTTCAATCTCGGGCGTATACTCCGAGATATCGATATCTCGATCAGAGGCGACAGTGTAGTAAGGTTCACCAATGGGCAAGCATGCCATCACCAACAACATTGCAATGCAGATCGTCCATCCGATCACCATATATGGGCGACGTCGATAACCGTAGATCGGGAAACAATCGGAAAGGATTCCGAAGAATACCTTGAAACTTGTCGGGAGCGAGACCAGCGCAGTCGCCGTCGCCACTTGAGCACCACTGCTGTTCAGGTACATTTGAAGGAACGGGTAGATCGTGGACGGGAGCACTCCAGAGATCATCCCCACGACCGCGTATTGGTACAACAGTCCGATATTCGCCCTGCTCGTCATCACCGGCTCACCGCCAGGACGGAGCGCACCGTCGTCCGAATAGCCACTTTGTTCCGGTGTCTTTGCGACCACGTAGCCGCCATCTTCGAGGTCTTTTGGTTGCGAGGTGTTACTGAGGAAAGACAAGCGTGCTGCCGCCTCAGCTTTGTTAGACTTGAGCACCATGTTGTTGTTGCACTGTTGGAACCAGGCAAATTGCAGAATGGCACACAACAGCGGTTGGTGGTGCAGATAAAGTGTCAGCAACAAAGTGATGCCGAGATCGCTATGATCCAGGCGCAGTTCTATACACTTGGCTTTTCTACGGTTGATTACTGCCGAAATTTAGTTGTCAGTCAAGTCATATAACTAAAGGGAAGAACGGCTACCATTTTGAACCATAGACTTATCCAGATAGCGGTCGTGATGCAAACATCAACAACCATCCTAACACAAGGAAGGTGTCGCCGCATCCAGAAATGCGTTCAGAGGCACAACTTGGGCGCAATGTGTGTGCATGAATTCGCAACATATGATCTAGCCTGAAGTTGGCCTGGAAGTGGGAGAACTTGAACCACGTGTGCTCGTCCCTATCGTCTGGAGTGAGCGTGTGGGCAACTACCGATGAGCCAATTGCCGCATAACAAGCGCGTGTCCAGAGCCAATGTGTGGTCTCATCACAGAGTCGGCGGGATCGTCTCCGATAAATCGGGCACTGTACTGACTGCCAGTTGACCCTACACTTCGTTTTGAGACGAGTCCCACGCAAAGCATCAGACCTTATCTATGCCAGGTAATGATGACCGTGCCAAATGACGTGCACGACAATGCTAGGATTAAGATTGCTACCTCACTTTTTTTTACATGCAACCGTCTTGTTAACTTGGCAGAACCTATCCATGATAGGAGTCCTATCATAGGACCTTGTAGCGCCTTCAATATGGCATCGGAACGGCGACATATTGGTCGACGCCTGGGTATTCCGGTAGTTCGAGGTTGAACTCGTCCGCCAGCGACCTACGACGCGCAGCGCATAACATGCCACGAAATATTAGTCCTTTTGCGTGGCTGCAACGCGGGCCTGATATGTATCGCTTTCAGAACTCACTTTGGCACAAAGCGCCCTCCAACAAAGTGGACCTTGTCGGGACCCGTAAAGAACTTCACACAGAGCTTTGGTGCAGTGAGCGAAACTAGCATCTGGGGCTCCAAGCCCACTCCATCTTCGTTTCCTGTTCAGAACGAGTCCATCGACACAGATTTTAGCAATCGCTTTTGTGAAGTGAGCACAAACCAACTAAAGCCACCTTTCTCGACGTGCCACCCGGACGGAATGTCGATCGAAATGATAGGTGTTTGACACTGCTGGAGAGTCCCAACCACATCGTCGAAAGGCGGACGGATACTCCCGGAGAAACTGAACCCGAAGATTCCGTCCAGGATCAGGTCGTACGCAGTGTCCACGGTTGACCTACGTATACACAAGCACCATCGCACACACGTGACCTTATTTATTCGAAAGTCAAGCACACACTGCATCGTACGCGTCTTGAATCTGCTCGATGAATGGGATCTTCAACTGCTCACATTGCGTCACCAGACCCTAAAGCCAAATACAGTCGGAATATCATATCCCTGCATTTACCCCATGGTTGATGCAGCAAAACCACCGACCTGGAAGAGCGGTTTTGAACTGCGTTTCGGGTAGAGAATACTTGGCGAGTAGCCAAAATGCTGCGTCAACACCAACAGCAGCATACATACACGTCACTGTCGGCACCTCTTCAGTCAGGTATTCCCACAATGCAATGCACGAACCACCAAATGGCGCGCAGCAACCAGTGCATCGCCACTAATTTGCAACAGATTAGACGATAAGGCAAGGTGCAAACGTGATCGTCAAACCGATAGCTTTCGCTTCCGTACCCGTTGTTTCCAGGTCCAGCGACAATAAGTACGCGCTTAAATCCTCCTCCATTTCTTCCTGTCTCGGGGCGTTAACGCCACTGGGGTATTGCTTCCCGATAGCTGCAGCAACACTGAGCCCCGCTAACTCCATGAGCTGGTCGATGGAGAAACCGTGCGTGCTAGACATGAGCTCTCGTCGAAGAGCTGCGCCTCGCGCTGGCCCAGGAACTGCAGTAGTCATGGTGGTCAGTAGCTAGATATAAGACGTCACGTACTAGCAACGCACACAGTCCACTTCACACACCCGTGTCACCTGCTTCATCTCGATCAAAGTTGTGATCGACGACATATTAAAAGGCAAAAACAGGCGTTATATAATGTATGGACGTGTTGGCTAAGTGTGCAAAGACCACACTAAGTACGCAGGGTACTTCCATTATCTTGCAATTTGTAAAGTTATTTATGGCAACTTGTCGCGCAGTTTGGATGCAAGTCTATGACGTATCAGATACAGCGCAGCATAGTCTGACACGCTACCGTACGAATGTAAATCCTCGGCTGAAACCGCGGGTGTTCATCGTTATCTTGCCGATATCTTGATGGCTGGTCTAAAAAACGAAGTGAGTACAGGTCAACGCAGTTGACCGGGATCAGTCGTCAAGTTGATAAAGGTACATATCAAAGATGTGCCAGTGACTTGCTGATAGTGACAGGCTCAAAACAGTCGTGATGAGGGTGTCTTTGTGACCCGGCAGGTTACCACGGTCGACATCGTTGAACCGACTACACATTGGCACGCGCCTGCTATACAGCAATTGGCCCTTTGATAGTCGCGCACACGCCTCGCTTCAGACGATAGAGATGAGCGCTCGATAGATGGTATGGCTCGTGCCACGCCCTGGGTTATCCCACACTCCCCGGACAACTTTCTGTCCGGATCACTTTTATTCTAGCGTGTGCACGACGTGCATACCAACACTTCTGGCTGCTGCCATCCCCTGCAGCGCTAAGCCGTGGATGCTTGCATGTTACTATCGGGGAATTCGCAGTACGCGATTCAATCGGCATGTGTTTGCCTCCTGTTTAAGGACCGTTCTAGACACATGATAGTCGATTAAAGTAAAAAAAAATTAAAAACGATCGACCATCACCTGGGATGCTCTTGGTATCACCTGATCACGTGCCATTTGACAGCGATATAATGATGCTCCTCTATCTGCTGCACCACCAACCAGTTTCCCTCATTCTGCAATTTGCCTGGTTCTCAAACAGTGCAACAACAACAATCATGGCGCTCAAGCCGAACAAGACCGAGATGGCGGCACGCTTGTCTTTCTCAGTAACAACTCGCAATCAAAAGACCTCGAAGATGGCGACTACGTGGTCGCAAAGACACCGGAACAAAGTGGCTATTCGGACGACGGTGCGCTCCGTCCTGGCGGTGAGCCGGTGATGACGAGCAGGGCGAATATCGGACTGTTGTACCAATACGCGGTCGTGGGGATGATCTCTGGAGTGCTCCCGTCCACGATCTACCCGTTCCTTCAAATGTACCTGAACAGCAGTGGTGCTCAAGTGGCGACGGCGACTGCGCTGGTCTCGCTCCCGACAAGTTTCAAGGTATTCTTCGGAATCCTTTCCGATTGTTTCCCGATCTACGGTTATCGACGTCGCCCATATATGGTGATCGGATGGACGATCTGCATTGCAATGTTGTTGGTGATGGCATGCTTGCCCATTGGTGAACCTTACTACACTGTCGCCTCTGATCGATATGTTCTTGCATCGGCGTACACGCCCGAGATTGAAGCTCGGATCAACTACAGTGCACCGTCGGAGGGTGGGAGATACGTCATGCTCATGTTCTTTGCTTCACTCGGCTACGGCTTGTCTGACTCGTGTGCCGATGCAATGATGGCTGGACTGGCTCAGCAGGAGTCGTTCGCCAGGCGAGGCAAGCTTCAGACCATGACGTACACGGTGCAGACGTTCATTACCGTGCTCAGCTACTTGCTCGTTGGCTTCTGTTTCAATGGTGAGGAGTACGGCGGCAGTTTTGACTTTTCGATCAGCTTCCCGGTGTTGATGGCGATTCTGACGGTGGTGACGGCGCCTACGATCCCAGTCACCTGGTTCTTCATCAAGGAGGAAAGACTGTCGGTCTCTCCGAACTTTAAGGTCTACATTGTAGCCTTGTGGGAGCAGATTTGCAGAAGAGCTGTCTACCAGGTGATTGCGTCCATATTCTTCTACTACCTTGTGTGCCTTATCTCGTACACAGCATATTATCCTATTCAGTCGTACCTGGTGAACGTGACGCCCATCAACAGCACTCTGGGCAGCTCGCTCAGCTACCTCTTCTTCATGTTCGGCTTCATGATCACATCGAAGTGGGGGCTCCAGTGGAATTGGCGTTGGATGATCGTTATTACGGGTGCATTCATGATCCTCGTTGACGGTGGATGCAACCTCATCATTGTCTGGGACGTTTACCGCAGTCAGTGGTTTTGGCTTGGCCCGCCTATTGTGTCACAGCTCCCCAATGGCGTCGGCTTTATGATCAGTAGCCTGGTGATCATCGAACTGGTTAGTGAGGGTAACGAGGGCGCGATGTACGGGCTCATGACCACCATCTCGGGAATCGCGTCGCCCTTTGCGACGTCTCTAACTGTTACCATCGATAACCAATTCGACATCACCAACGAACGAATTCAAGAGGACGACGACTCCATTCATTTGGACATCACGTATACGATGATCATCGCGTATGGTGCGAGGGCAGCATCCTGGGTGTTCTTGCTGTGGCTGCCCAAGCAGAAGCGGGAGACCCGAGAGCTACTGCGCACTGGCGGATCGAGCAAGTTGCTTGGCGGACTCACTGTGTTCTACCTGTCGTTTTCGCTGGTGTGGGCAGTGATGGTCAACTTTTGGCAAACTTCGAGAGCACTTCGTGTCTCGTTATTGCCGGCGGTAGCGGTTGCTAGGTTGTACATGTAGTGCAGACTCTGCACTGCAGAGCGCGAATTTTCCTGCACTTTTATAATGGAAGTTCAATGCATTGAAGTCGAAGACTGCAAGTCTATGCAGTTATATTCATTATAATGTGTAATGCAACATGCAATCAAAATACAGCGATGTCACGGCTGCTTACTCCTGCTCGAAGTTGGCAACAGCCTGAGATACAGCAAAGTCACCCGAGTGGCTGATGGACACGCTCAACTTGGACAACCCAAGACGGTTGAAAACCTGTAGCGGGTAGCCCGACAGTAGAACGGACGGCGCGCCAGAGGCCGTCATGAAGATCTCGATCTCGCGAAGTGGTGCGCCAGCGCCCTTCCAGACGTTGGGCTCCGTGGGAGAAGCACTTGAGATGGCCTTGATCACAGCTTCCTTGGCGGCCCAACGGCCAGCAAAGCTTGCGGCAGGGTGAGGTGCGCTGTAACAGTACGCCATCTCCTGGTCCGTGAAGTTGCGGCGGATAAAGTCCTCGCGGCCGTTCAGGTTCTCGAAGGTGGCCACAGGCTCAACGTCCACACCCATGCCCAAGTTCTTAGACGCCAGGCCCAGGTCAGTCGCCGCTTGGTTGATGGCAGTCAACAGCGTCGATGACGAGGCAGCCGAGTCGCCCGAAGTCTTCTTGGAGGAGGTAGTAGCCGCTTCCGCAGCAGCCTTGACCTTCTTGGCGCGCTTCTCAGCGCGCAGTCTCCGGCTCTCGTTTGCAGCAAGTGAGTCAGCGCCGCCAAAACGCCACGTCTTGGAGGTCGGGTCGTATTCAGCGCGAGCTGTGGGGTCCAGGTACACGTTGCTCTCCTGTGCCGACGAGTATGGTGCTTCGTTCTTCACTTGGATGTGCACGTGCTTGCCAGTGACCACATTCTGAGAGTACGTGTTCATGTTGATCAGACGCTTTTCACGGCGAGATGAGTAGTGCTGGAACTCGTCAGCTGGAAGCGTGGACAACAGGTAGTTCGGGTGAACCAGCACCACTTCACCGCCAGCCTGACCGAAGCCAAAGCTCTTCAAGAGCACAGCCTTTACACCAACAGTCTGGAAGCTGCGGTTCGGGTACACCAGGTGGTCGAACTTGCGCAGTGTCTGGCACGTGTTGTCAAGCTGATGGTTGCCCGGAATCACGCCCGTGTTCAGCACCTGCAACAAGCCGTTGAACATCCACGCAGCGGCAGCACCCTTGGGGTGGCCGTAAGGTGTTTCTGGCAAATCACTGGGAGTGGGTTACCTGAAGAGCGACCGAGGTGGGCAAGCTGTTTGTGAGTGACCTCACTCTCGTTCTTGTCGTTGGCTGTGGTGCCCGTGCCATGGAAACTCGCCGCACCCAAGTCGTCGATGTCCAGGTTCCACACGTTCAAGGCGCCACGAAGCGGAGCAATGTCCGCGCGGCCAAGGAAGAACTGGTCTCCCCAAATCGACTGCGCAGACTGCACCTTGCGCACCTTCATCTCATCTAAGAAGGTTACGCGGAATTCATCTTCACCAATCAACACCTTCTCACGCGCGTACCACTTCTCAATGCTCTCCAGCTCGTCATCGAACTGGCGGCGACGGTACTCGATGTCCAACAGTGGCGATGGCTTCGCGTTGTCCGTAGCAGCCTCACGCGCAGTGGTGAGAATACCCTGGCCAGGAGCCGGCACAGAGCGGCCGTTCTTGTCAGTCGCCGTGTTTGTCAAAGCAACAATACCATAGATTGGCAGGCCCATTTCCAGAGCAAGTTGCGCGTCCATAAGCAGCTGCATACCAGCGCCGTGACTCTCCATAAAGCCGCCACGCGTCGTGGAGCACGGACGGCACATTTCCTTCGGCTCACGACCCATGCTGGTCTCCTTCACCGAGTCACTCGTTGCCTTCATCTGCGCGAATTCGTACGCACCCTCCTCACCAAAGTCATCGTAGCCACCGACAATCACCACGCGAGCCTTGCCACTCTTGATGGTCTCCGCACCTATGTCCACCGACTCGGCCGCCGTGGCGCAAGCACCCACAGGGGTCTTGATGGGTCCAGACGAACTCAACAACAACATGTTCACCCATGCAGGAGGCGTGTTAATGAAACACTCCTGCAGTGTGTCACTCGGAGCAGGCTTGCCGAGCATGCGGTCCTTGTAGATACGTGTGAATGCACGCGTTCCGCCCATACCTCCACCTGACGTGTTACCGATCTCCGATACGTGCACATACTGATAGAACTCATACGGGTCCGTCACACCAGCGGCAACAAACGTGTCCATCACTGATGACAGCACATACAGCGTAATGGGGTCCACAGCGTCAGCCAGGTCCTTGGACAGTCCAAGACGTTCGATGCTCCAGCCAGTCGGAATTTGGCCGGCGACGAAGCGGTCAAATGCCAGCGCACGAGGAATATTCAGAACAGAGCCCTTGCGCAGACGGATCATCCACGCACCAGACGCGTTCTGGAACACATCCACATTGTCCTTGCCAAGTTCCTTGCGGAACTGGATAGCCTCTTCACGGTCGGCCACCTCAATAGGCGACATTTTCTTGTCGATGGCCACCTGGTGCATAATCATCTTGTTATTCGGGTCGTAGCCGTTGAATAGTTCCGGCTCCACGATACGGATGCCCGAGTGCTTCAGGATCTCTTCCTCGTAGCGAGGCTTCACCTGGTGATCCGACACGATCTCCTTCGTCTTGGCATCCACCCAGTTACCCTTCTCGAACACAATGTGCCCTGTCAACCACGCCAATTCAATGCAGCCTTCAAGCGAGAACTCGCCGTATGACTCCATCTCCCAGCGAGTACGCGCATTACCATACGGACTCACTTCACCGAAACCAGCCACGACAACAACCTGACGCAGGTCCAGCATGTCGCGCAGCATTGTCTGCTTCGCCGAGCTAGCAAGTTCAGCAACGCCCGACAATTTAGGGAACGTGTCGCAGTAGTAGCCCGACATGTTCGCGCGGGGAGTGAGCTTCTTCGAGCTATGAACGCTCGACTGCTGCTGCGATGGTAATGCCAGCACCTTCTTGTCGTTCTCCAGCGCGGTGTGGATAGACGCCTGCAGCTTCGACTTTTTCGTGATGTCAGCGCGGATGGCGTCCACCTGGTCCTTCAAGTCACTCACCTGAGCCATGCCACCCGTAAGGTCTGCGAAAATCGGCGACTCAGCAGCACGGTCCACAATGCTTGGGTGCATCAGCGCGCTAAGGTTGAAACCCATTTCGGTCGTGCTAAACGTGCGCATGCCCATCTTCTCCACACCAGCTGCAACGACGTTGTTGCCTGACATGAGACCCGTTCCGCGCGTCCAACCAATGATGGCACCAACGATCGAAAGTTGGTCATCCCAGCCCTCTGAGTACCACTTGCCCATGACGCTCTCAACACCCAGCTTCGACTCAGCGTACAAACCGTCACCACCAAAATTGCCGTGGTTGGGCGACATAGGAAGAATCACAAGGGCTGGGCGAGTCGTGATGTCGCGGGACTTTTTCGCCGTGACGACCTCACCCAGCAGACGCATAGTGTTCGTCAGCATGATACGATGAGCCAGCTCCGACCGCGAGTCGATGTCAGTGATGGTACGGCCCACCTCTGACAGGGCTGCGAACGGAATCACAAAGTCCAGATCCAGCTTGTGCACATTGTAAATGTGCGACACCAAGCTCTGCACGTCCACCTTGGAGGCCTGGTTGAACGGAAGCACAATGAGGCGACTGCCACGGCTGCCGTGCTGCTCGTAAATCTGACGGAAGAGATTAGCAGTCTTCATGCTGAAGCTACTTGTCGTCACAAACACAGTTGCGCCACCTTCCAGTAGTGCCTTCACAATTTCAGCACCAATGGAGTTTTTCCCGCAACCAGTCAGCAATGCTACCTTCCCGGCGAACGAGATACCCGTAGATGCCATCTCGCGCATGCAAGACAAAAGCACGCACGTCGACTCGACATCGTACAGGCGGATCGTAGGGTCCACGTCAGATGGCTTGCGGACGTGCACGTGCGGCAACACAATCTTCTTCAAGTTTTCATTCAGACCGAAGCGCAGCGACGACGAGCGAGCAACTAGCGAGCGCTCGGACTCACGCTTTGCACGTTTACGCAGAGAATCACGCAGCGCCGTTAACTTAGCACCTTCGGCAGGAGCCACCGTCTTAGCCTTAGCCGACTGCTTGTCAGCCACGCCCAAGGCCTCCTCGTCATCGTCGTCGTCTTCGTCACTTTCCTGCTCGTCGCTACTCATGCTAACGTTATCGTTCAGGGTCGACTCAAATCCGACCGCACTGGTCATACCAGCAGTGACATCGGCACCAGCCACCTTGCCAGTCTCGATCGCGTCGTTGTATTCCAAACCGCGAGCGACTTCGTCCACATAGTTAATGGAGTCCGTAATGCCATCACGAGGCACCTCCGTGTACTCGAGCTCACCACTCTCGAGAATACGAAGTTGCGGCTTTTTCGGCTTGAAGATCTGCATGTTCACAGGGTTCGTGTTTAGCCACTCCTCCATTTGCTCAACAAGCAGCTGGATCGCCTGCGCCAACTCTGGGCCGCTTTCCTGCTCAGCACGCGATACAAAGAACTTCGTGCACTGCAGGAGTTCTGGTGTAGCACGGTTGCACAGGTATGGCTTGAACCACTCGAGCGGAGGGAGTGCTGACTCGTCCGTGATAGTGTCCACCGTCTTGTTGATGTAGCGGCTCATTGCCTCGAAATGCGTGTTCAGGCCTTCGTTTACAGCCAGCTTCGGGCTGACTGTCTGACCCTTTGCCAACGCTGCAGTACGGTAGTACAGTTCCATCGCATCCTGAACCGCCCAGTTCCAGTAGCTGTCATACTGACGCTCCTTCTTGGCGTCAAATTTGCTAGCGATACCAGCACCGTAGAACTCACCGTGCTCTGTCACCCACTGAGATACTGACGACTCCAGGTCCTCGCGAAGGTCCACCTCCGTTTCGATCTTCCGGTGCCAGTCCAATTGGTCGTCACCCAGATACGAGTTCAGCGCATCAACCTGGTCTGCAATCATGGTCTTCAGACGCTTCTCAAAGTCACTCGGCAGTGAGCTTGATTGCATCATCGGCTGGCCCATGGCCGGCCCAGCCATCATGCCACCAAGCTTGGACAAGTACGGAATGTCAATACCAGCGAAGCTGGCATAGTCATCGACAACGCCATCCAGCCACTTCTTGGCCGTAGCGTCGTCGGCAAGACGCTGCTTCGGATTCTGAGTAAGCCCATGGAGAAGAACACTCTCGATGCGTCCACTTGGCAGGCAGCGTTCATTAGACAGGTACTCCTTGACGGCAGACAGGCCGAAACCACCAGGCATCTTGCTCGCAAGCATTTTCGCGATCAACGCACTAGTCACCTTGCCCGGAGAGGCGTAATCAGGGAACTTTGTTGCAAGCTCTACCAGCTTCATCTCCGCCGCGTCATCAGGACCCGAGCCGAACTCCTTCTCTAGATCACCAACAATCTCGTTCTGTACGGCAGACTTGCCAGCAGACAATTCCTTAATGCTCGCTGTCTCGCACTTCGCTGAAGGCTTTGCCGAACTTAGCACAAAGCATCACCAACAAAGCGTGCTTGGCATCAACAGGCTTGTCACTCACCGTAGGAATCGAAACTGGGGAAGGGTTAAAGGACATACCCATGGCGCCAGGTGTAGCAGCCATCGTCAGACGTGCAAGAGAGACTCCAGCGAATGACTCATAGCCACTTACGCTTTCGTCCAGCCATTTGCGCGCATCTGCATCGCTCTTGAGGCGAGCCTGCGGGGCAATCAGCAGAGAATGGGCTAGAACGCTTTCCATACGACCAGCACCTAGACCCTTTCGGTGCCCAGGTATTCCTTGATGCTCGACATCGTGAAGCCACCCGGCATCTTGCTCGCCACAACCTTGTTGATAAGACCGTTCACAACCTTGCCAAGTGTGTTGTAGCTCGAGAACTTGGAGGCCAGTTCCTTCAGTGGCACCTCACCAGCACCCTCGGGAACACCGCCACCAAACTCCTTTTCGAGGTCACCAAGAATCTCATTCTGGACTGCAGACTTTCCAGCACAAAGCGTCTTGACATCAGTGTCCTCTTTAATCTCAGCCAGTTCCTTGTTAAGACGCACAGCCAGAAGCACACGCAGAATGTGCAAAGCGGCCACGGGTGCGTCTGCCGCCGCTGCAGCAGCAGGAGCAGGAGCAGCAACAGGAGCTGCCTGCACCGGTGGAGCGGTGCTGCAGCAACTGGGGTAGGAGCCGGCGCGGCAGCAGTAGGAACCTCCTCCTCCTTCGGAGCAGAAGCGGCAGTCGCCTTTGCAGCCTCAGCAGCAGCCTCGGCCGCCAAGCCACGAGCGTATTCCGACGCAGAGATGTTTGAAGTCTCTTCCTCGAAGTGCACAACCTCACGGTCACGCTGGTACCACAGAATCTCACGCGACACGTTCGGGAAGTCGCCAACCTGAAGAGTGCGCAACGCCATGTTTGTCAAGGTTGGAGCAGGGCCAATCTCGATAAAGCGGCGAGCGCCACCCTCCGCAAACAGAAGCGCCTGGGTCTTGATCCACTGAACGGGGGACGCAAACTGGTAAGCCAACAACTCCACGACAAGCAAATGCGCCAACTGAGCCTTCGTGGTCAGCTTCCACTGCATCGGGTCGAGGACTTCCGCGAGATACGGACTTTGTGTCGCAGCGTAAACCTCCTCGAAGTACGAGCGCTTCAAAGAGAACGGAGTCGCAACCAAGTTGGGAATGTAGCGGTTTACCAAAAGTGGCAACTGGCGCTCCAGCACCTGCGGGTCGAACTTAGTACGCAGCAGCGTACGGAACGATGGCACGCCACCGAGCAGTTCGCGAGAGTGGAATGGCACATCAATACCCACCAGAGGAATGGTCGCCAGTCCTCTGGCCAAGGTGAATGGCCGACCGGTTTGCTGGCACTTCTCCTTACGAGCCTGAGCCTGCGACAACGACTCAGCAATGGTCTTCTCTACATCAGCAGGCTCAGTTGACTTCAGCGTCTTGAAGGCAGACAAAGCGAGCGAAAGCGTCTCCAAGTTGACGTTTTCACCAGCAACCACATACTGACGGTCCTGGATGTTAAAGTTTACCACTTGTAGAAGCTTGCCAGAAGCAGCACCAATGCCATCCACAATCTTGTACATGACCTCTTCTGTGAAATGAGGGCCGACACGCGTGGGGTTCGTAGCCACCATACCGTAGTCAGAACGTCCTCCAGCGTCACGCTTCACGGCCTTCTGCATGATCAAGCCACGCAGGAACACCACCTCCACGACGTCCTCGACAGCCAAGGCGCCGGCAAAGGAGCTCAGGCCAGCGTACTCACCAAGGAGTGGCCTGCAAAGTGAGCATCATCTGGAATCAGCTGGGCAACCTCAATTTCAGAGAACATAGCCTTCTCGAGTAGAACCAAAGCAGGCTGACTGAACTGGGTCGCAAACAGCAAACCCTCGGGCGCAGAGAAGCTGAAGCTCTGGGTACGTGCGTTGATCTCCGGCAGTAGCGGCGCAACTTCGCCGGTCGCTGGGTCCTCGCAAGTAAGACTCATGTACTTCTCACGAATCGTGCGGCCCTTCTTGCCGCCAAAGTGCACCGTAATGGACTTGGGGTTCTTGCGCACCATCTCGAGGATCGAGAAGCCGAACGTTTTACGGAGGTGGTCATCACCACGGTTCCAAATGTCACGGGCAACAGAAGACTCCTGGTAGCGATCCATACCCATGCCAACCTCTGCAGACCCCTGGCCCGTGAATACAAACGCCATCGGCGCCTGCTTCACGACAGCACGTGCGCTCACCACGCGTTCGCCTGACGCGTTCACAACCTCAACTGACAAAATTTTCTTGCCGTTGTCAAGGCCGATGTGGCGCGCCTGCATAAACAGCTTGTCGCCCGGGTACACCATGCCGTCGAAGTTCACATCATAATCCACAACATTACTGTCGAAGTTCTGGCCAAAGCTCCCGATGACCAGGTCACGAACTTTCGTAGCAGTCCACAGACCGTGCATGATCGGCTTGCCCTTCGGGAGATGGCCCAGGATGGCAGCGTACTTAGAGCGATGGATCGGATTCAGGTCGCGAGACGCTACTGCATATGCAAGAGCGTTCGTTGGAACATTGATTTCCAACGGCTTCTCCAGCATGTGGGATCCACCGTTTGAAAACAAACCGCCCGCCTTAGACTGATCAGGCTGCACCTGGCGCAAGAACGCCACAACAGGGCTTTCGTTCACATCATTGCTCTTGAACTCAACCGTTCCAATTTCCATCTTCGATCCCGCCTCCTCGCGGAAGAGAGCGCCAGACACCTCGACACAGCTCAGGAGCCGATGGAAGCATACTGCTTCTTGGTGGTCAGGTCAAAAACAAGGTGATCGCCGACGTGAACGGATACTTCAGCACCAAGTTTCAACCACGACTTGGCCTGAAGAATTTCAACATCTTCCTGTCGGTTGGGCTTGAACGCATCTGTTGATTTGTCAATCGAGAAAGTCGACTCGAAGTCGCTGAACGAACCGCGAATCAAGAACTCACTATGCAGCTCAACGAGAGGTTCGAGCACTTCCTCCATCTGTTCATTCACAGTCTTGCGCGAGATGATGGCAACTCCGTGAACGATCTTGCCACTGTCAATGATGCGCAGACTTCCGACGTTCGACGTGCTCACGATGTCATCACCGGGCTGGAACGTCGCAGACGCTTTACGGGAAGACAGCAACTTGTATGAGTGCTTCAGGTGCACGAGATCCAACAGGTTGCCCTTCACCTCCTTTGTGAACACAGACTGGATCAGCGGACGCCACGATACGATAGTCGAGAAGTCCGCAGGCGCACCCTCTTCAGCATCACTGAGACCCAATGCAGCCCGGTAGTCGATAACATCCTTCTTGGTAATGGAGAATTCGGCGGTGAATGGAGACATCACGCTCTGCTCGCACGCATCCTTGCAAGACTCTTCCTCCTTGTCCTCAATAGCGACCCAGAAGCGAGCGTAGAATGCCTTAACCTTGTCGATAAAGCCGCTGCCTTCAGCATGGATCGAGCATGTCAGCTCAGGGAAATACTGGAACGTCATTTCCAACGCCACGACGCTAGCCTTTAACCCAGTCACAGCAGGGCGCACTTCGTTCACGATGACGGCAATAGCATCACCCTTTTCGTGATCGCAACTACAGGCTCCGTAATATCGATAGAGCTATCGAAAACGCGAATGCCAGCAGCATCGATCACGTACTTCTGGCCCACCTGAGGTACAAGAAGCTGGCGGACAGGGTTTGCAAGCCATTTCTTCTCCTCAACGACGAAGGTCGACGAGATCAGCGCGTTCAACCAGTCCTTGTCGCTTACCGACGACGCGAGGGCAGTAAGCCACACGTCCACGGAGGGCAACGAACTCTCGTCCATAGGGATCGACACCTCGATACTGTTCTCCGTCTCTGTGGTCTCAACACCGTCGATTGCAACTGTCTGCTTGATCACTGCAGAAGATACAGTAGCAACAGCGCCAGCCTTCTTCACGACACCAACGAAGCCATCAGCAATATCGGTCAGGATCTGGCCAACAGGCTCATCGACCACAGTGCTGTAGCGAACAGCCACGGGTCCTTGCAGGATGAACACACGCTGAGCGTCTTGCTCCGGGACAGCATCAAGTCCTCTGAGTACCACAGCGAATCCTTCTTGAACCAAGTCTTGAACTCAGTGTCAATCACAGGGACGAAGTTCACTGGCTTACCACCAGTACGGCAAAGCTCCAGGAAGAAGTCACAGTCGGGCACGCACACAAGCGTCGACACCGCCTGAGGGTACTTTGCAATGAACACATTCATCGTAGCCCTCGGGTTTGTCTTCAGCTCTGTCTGGTCAAAGATATCGCTTGATCCATCACGACGGAAACGCTCCTCCGTACGCGTCATGAACTTGCTCAGACGCGTAAAGAATGTCATGCACCCATCGCTGAGGCTTACCCTTGATATCCACGAACATCAAATCAATCATACGGGACATCACATCCAAGTACGACATCTCTTCCAGATCAGCCGGGATGCTCTTGCCCGTCTCGACATCACGCTTGCAACCGAAGTACGGCTTCTGGAAGTCTGCGTTCAGCTTCGCAATGATATCCTTCTTGTTCAGACGAACAGCCAACTCCACCTCCTCACGAGGGATAGAAAAGTACTTTCGTCGAACTCCTTCCACAGCAAACTACCGCGGTTCGCCACGGTGTGGATAGGCTCGCCTAGCTCCGACGTGACCGTAACCACACCGCCGCACACCCCGTGTAACTCGTTTCCCACTCCAGCTCAGATTCGATACCTGGGGTGTCCACAAGAAGTTGTTTAACCGCCGGCGCAGTCGCAGCCTCCTTCGCGACCATGACACGCGATCCAAGCAAGATACCATCAGCAGGCATCTTGTGCAAGTGGCCACGTGCTAAGCTCCATTCACCCGTGAGGTACTGCTGCGAACTCTCCCAGTTACCGAAGCCAGATCCGACAACCAGGAGCACATTCTCCACACGGCGGATATCAGCGTACGTCTCTTCCATCGGCTGGTGGAAGTCCTCAAAGCTGTGGTGACCACCAGCGCGGCCGCCAGTCCACTGAAGCATCACGTTCATCGTAGGCACAGCAGCCGCAATCTCCAGCACCGCGTGGATACTGTCAACCGATCCAGGCTTGAAGCAAATCGTGTTGATACCGACATCTAGTAGCTGCGTCATAATCTCAATAGCGCGCTCCGTCGTCGGGACACCAGCGCCAATCGTGATGCACTCGATGGGCACACCGCTGCGACGCATGCGCAGAACCATGGGGAACTGGAAGCCCCACTGCTTTGCGTTCAGGTAGAGCATGTTAATCGCAATACCGACGCCGGGTTTGATCTTCGACACGAGCTCCATCACTGCGTCTTCGAAGATGCTGGGACGCGACAGACCACCAGCAGCGAGCTCGCCGTGGAAGCCAGCGTTCTGGACGGCCGCGACGAGGTCAATACCCTCCAGACTCGTGGTAGGGGTCATACCAGCAACCATAACCGGCGGCTTGTTAAATACGCGCGTGAACTTGTTGGACAGCTTGCCCGATTCAGTCACCTGAGGGCCAAACTTCGTCGCCCACGTCGCCACGTTAGGTGTGAAGCTAGATGCGGCGTCCACAAACTGCTGCAGACCGACAAGCGGTGCGCTCTTGACAGACGTCGTGATGACCGGGTGCTTGGCAGTCGCAATGACCGTTTCGATGCCTAAGCTTTCCGTGACTGCACTGCTGAGCTTTGACACACCGAGGTCCGGGCCAAACTCTAGCACGTGGGTCGCGTTCGAGTGGTTCTCCGCGATTTTCGCCCATGTTGCGGGCCAGTCAGCGACCTTCAGCACTTGCAAATCACACAACGCGCTAATCACATCGTCAACAGTCTGCAGGTTGGTAGCCTCAGTAGTGGTGTCGTACACAGGGATCTGGAGCCGACTGCCCTTCAGCTCACACTTTACACGCTGCACGTCCTGCATCACCTTGGGCTTCGCTGCAACCAGAAGCGGTGTGTGGAAGGGGGCCGAAAGCGGCAAAAATGACAGTGAACCGGTAGGTTTCCGCTGCGAGTGCGGGATACGATTCTGGCTGGCATCGGGCTTGGCAAACAGACCCTCAAGGGCCTGCTTTAGCAGCGTCAGTGTCGCGGGAAGCCCGTAACGTTGATCATGTCAGCGCCATTGATAAGAGACAGCTGCAGGTCCGACGATTTGGTACGACGTGTGGCCACCTCAATGGACTTGAGAACGTGCTCCTTCGCCAGCCCTCGTACTGCCAGCATCGGGCCGGCGTTCTCAATCTTCTTGCCATCCTGTTTGTATTGCGTCAGAGCTTCCTGGTACGTCTCCTGCACCCGCAGTCCCTGCCAGAACATGTAGCGGATGATGGAGACACTAAGCTCGACGTATTCTTCGACAGTCTTGGCTGCTGAGAAGATCACGGCGCTTACGACGCCCTGACTGTGTCCCACCGCAGTGGCGGAGCTTTTGACCATACTCTCGTGGGTCACGCCCGCGGTCTCCAAGAAGTTAAGGTAGTTGGCGCACTGTGTGAGCACCAGCATGGGCATACTGAAGGGCACACGGTCCAGCGACAAATTAGCGGGGAGTCGCCAATCTCCAGACTCTGCATCCAGCTATGGACGTCAATGACCGCTTCAAAGGCGACGGAATTCTTGGCCTCATCCGTGCTGGACTCCTCCAGCAAAGCTTGCGCCGCGCTTTCAATGAACGCGCGCACGGAGCTGGTCTCCGAGGCCGCGTACAGTCGCTGCAGTTCAGTCCAGTAGGAGATTCCCTGGCCACCGAACTCTGGGATGAACGTGTACTTGCCCTCGTCCATAGCGGCAGCCAGCGCACTGACGGAGATGGAGCTCGTCTCCGTGGTTGTCGTCGTTGTGGTCGTCGTGGTCACGATTGTCTCCGTCTCACCGGTGGAGTTCGTGGTTGTGGTGTTGGTTGTGTGGCTCTCTGTGGCCTCGCTCATGTTTGCAGATCAAGATTGGAGTAGGAGCGTTGTGTATTGAAGGGTAGTGCAGTCGAGATCCCTAGCCTTCTTTCTTTCCTGTAGCGGATGAGCTGGCTGCTGGAAGGGGAAAACGGGTTATGGGGCCGTGTGGGCCTGTCAATTCGAGTTGCTGTTCCCTCCGCACCGACTATGAAGCCTCGAGGTGAGCAGTGCTGGTCCAGCTGCTGCCTGCATAGCTGTGCTAACAGTCCACGCAGAAAGACCATCACTCTTTAACTTGCATCGCGATCTGCTGACGCGCAACCGGGTGGCGCAGCCTTACTGGCGGGGAGACCAGTGAGGCTAGGGCAATGACGCGCTCAAGCATTGATCGCCTTGTGCACTGACGTCACTCGAGCCACTTTGGAATGGCTTCTTCAATCAGGGCGCAGGTTAAACGCTTCAGATGGCATTCAGTGAGATGCAGCCGCTCTCTATCATACAACACAAGTAACACCACAGTGAATTGCACGAAGATCGCAACGACATCCTATTATTGAATCTATTGCCGAAGATAGCGAAGATGATGAGGTCCTACGATCTCGCCGCCGTCACCGCTTGGTGCTGCCAGGCAAGTCGTCGTGAGCTTCGAAGCCACCGTGGGACATGGAAAGTGGCGAAGCGATGTGTCATGCCAAAAGAGGAATATAAATACAGCGGTTTTGTTTCACCTGTGCCTACGCCAAGATACAAAGGCTTTCTGGATCGGGGCACTTTTTGTCACAGCTGGCCGGCGCGTCATAACCAACGGAGCGGCTACGAGCGGAAATGGTATCCTGCAGAGGCCTGTGACGGAGCAAAACCAGGATATATAGTCACCGCCGATGCAACCGATTCTGGCGGTCTTTGGCTGACGTGGAATGGTCGGAATACACCCGTGAAGAGCACGCATTGCGCTTCACGAAGACGCGCATCAGTGTCAATCGTACATTGAAGCCCCCAGGACGACTTTGTTCAACGAGAGGGCAAGTGGCTGCAAGTCAATACCAGCCAGTCTAGCGTCACTCGGTGACGGGGTTCCACTAGTGCTGACGCGATGGCCTCGTCACCTCGCACCGCTATCGACATAATCTTCTACGGCACGCAAGGCACACGCAAGCTACTGTAGTATCTCTTATCTTCGCATGCATTCCCAGCACGAATTCGAACGCCACAGTTGCAAACACACCGAGCACTTTGACCGTCGAGACTCCCATGTCGATCGATGCTAATCATCAGCGGCGCCGCGTCGATTATCAGATGGCTACACTGCTCGGTCGCGTCACCATTCCTGTTAAAAAGATATACTTGTGACAAATGATATGGTGTCACTTTAAAGGGGTATCTACAAAGAGTGACAAGTCATTCCTCGATTTAGTGCCATCAAACGATCAAACAGCAGGGGGTATGGAGCAGGAAGAGTTGCTGAAGGAGCTGTCGCTCCACGAGAGACTAGCTTACTTCTACTGCACCTATGTGCATGAGGAGGAGATAGACCCTGAGGTAGATGGAGATGCGGTGCGTCGCTGGGAGAAGATCATGGGTTCACGTCGCAAGTCCCGTGAGCGCGTGTGTATTTTACTGAACCAGATGGAGAACACGTCGGCCGCCAATGTGCGGACACTGGACAAGAGCTACCGCGCCAAGCGAGAGCTTCAAATGATCTCAGAGGGGACACTCCGTACGTCGGCAAGTAACGCAATCTCGCCGTCCTCCGGTCGAGCCGGCGTTCTGGCCCAAGTGGAGATTGCGCGAGCAAACAACGAGCTGCTGGAAGAATGTGGGGCTCTTGCAGTGTTTACAGACCGATTGCAACGCTCTATCCACGCGTTCCGCGGTCTAAACTTCCAGCATTTAGATCTGGATCAGGTGGATGCTCTCATTAACGACCTGCAGCAAGACATGGTGCTGGTTTATCTTCTGATCCTGTTCAATGCACACAAGAAGAACGCTGTGTTCGACCGTCAACTGATGGTGATTGGCATCATGGGACCGTCGTACTCGCTAGTATCCATTCTGGACTGTCTTAGTCAACTGAATGTGTTGCCAGGGTTCCCGATTAAAAGACTGTTGTTACTGTTTCATGAGTGGTTCTCTGCTGTTATGGGGGCTTTGGAGACTTGACGGCGTTGAAGAGGCTGCGTCGCGAACGGAGTGATATTGACAAGTCCATTCTGAAAGATGATGCAGAGGGAGTGCTGCACTGCAAGACCTTCAAGCCGTATTATGATATGGTGCAGCTGGATGCACAGGACCCGTACTACCTACAGAAGAAAAAATTTGCTAAGAAAAGAGAGGCGATCCATAACAAATATCTGCACAAGGCGAACTACGAGCTGAAAAGCCAACAGTCAAGCGAGTCAGATCTTGCTACGAGGCCACTGAATGCACTGGACGACGAGTGGGAGGAGCGCGTGGAGACGCTGTACAAGCTTTTCCTACCGTGTATGCGCGACTACACCACGTTCCTGGGCAACCTCGTAACTCTGTCGTGTGGCAGTGCGCTGAACGCACGCGACAAAAAACATTCTACTCCCGCCGACCCTCTGGTGCTGAGCAATATGGCATGTCAGACTTCTCTGCGCTGAATGGTGGTGACAACGGAATGACAACCAATTTTGGAAGTGGATCCTACGAGAGAAAGCCATTGTGCTTGATGTGTCGAATTTGATCATCTTACTGCTGTATAAGCACTTCCGTTCAAGTCATGCATGCAAGGCGGAGTACTTTATGCAGTTTTTCTTGGAGGCTAACGTGCTCGCGACGTTGACCAAGTTCATGAACAAGGATATTGCTACGTATCTCCAGGTGTCCCGCCAAGACTCGGATGAAATCAAGACGGGATTTTTTGCACTTGAGAAGGAACTGGATAAGCGCAGTATTCGCTTCGACGAGGATATGAACGAATATTCGATCCAATCTACCCGGACGATCAACAGTATTTTGCGGATTCTGCAGAAACTGACCAAAAGGAAACCCAACATCATCAAGAATGCGCTTTGCCGAGGATCCACAATCGTTTGGTTGAAGCGAGTAGTAGCTCTGCAGATTCCGTTGCCGCGGTTGTACGCGCTAAAACTGGTGAAGTCTCAAGCAAAATATCTGGGCCATCAGGTTTGTTGTGTGTTGTTGTTTGTTTGTATTGTATTTTACCATGCGCGCCAGTGTGAAAAATGTGAACTGATAAATAGATTGTTCGTTATGTGTATGCAGTGGATCAAAAAGTACACATGCTTTAGCTTGCTGACGGAGGTGTATCTGTACGTGCGCCCGGAACTAGATGATGGCTGGCTGCACTACGAAGACGAGGACCTGAACAAGCCGCCGTCGCAGGATTCTGTGGAAAGGATCATTTTTGGGGAAATGCAAGCTTATCACCACAAGCACTACTTCGATTCTCCATTTGGAGGCGGCAAATCTCTGCCTGGTGGAGTGTCAGCAATCTGCGAAGACCGCAAGGAGCTATCCTCAGACTTGTTTATCGCCGACGGTGGACGGTTGACGAAGATGTATGGCGGTCTAAAGCTGGACCCAATCAATTTCTGCAAGCAGTACGAGAAATGGCTTGACGCCGAGAATCTCACGCACGATCCGAGTGCAGACGCAGAGTCACTTCCTATTTCCTTCCAGTGAAAGAAGTCATTTGTCGTTGCTGAAAATGGAGGATAAGCCAGTGAAGGCTAGCATTTCACGCAAACATTTGAGTTCCCATTTATTTTCTGTTTTCTTCTTGTACACACAAATACTTGTAAAGGTCTTGGTTGTGCCGCACGCTTGCCTACTACACTGCGCGCTGCGTCGAGGAGATCTGGTAAACTAGCATCATAGTCGAGTACTTCGCGCGCCTGAAGCTGTCGAACTGGTAATGGTGCTCCTCGCAATTCTTTAGCATGTTTGGGCGATAATCTAGGAATGGACAAGACATCCCATCCTCCGCCGTGCTGCTGCAGGCCTCGGCTAGGTTGAGCGGTGGCACTTCAGTGCGCATCTCCGTTTGTGCATCTGTAGTTGCTGCTCCTTGGCAATTAGCACAGTAGTAAGCGTCTACGCCTTCTACATTCGGCGCACACCAGTAGACAGCATTCACTATCAACTGCTTGCACAGCATGCACGCTGGCTGCAAAGCAATGACAAACAGCGACTCGCGCGCCGACTTCACAGAGTCGATAACACGCTTGCGGAACTTTGCGCCGCAAACGCTTGCTGCGTATGCTTCCTTGGTGAGCCTCCCTCTCTTAGGTGGCGATGCAGCGAGCCGCTCGGCTTCAGTCGGCCAATAGTCACCGTCAAAATATGGAGGAAGTTGCGCGGCGAGGGTAGTTTCCAAGTGCTCAAACTCGCGGGCGTATAGGTCTTCGCAAGCAAACACGATCCCCATCTGCTTACCCGTTTTGGCCATGTTCACGTACCATTGAAGGAGGCGCTCCTTACCAGGGTTCTTCTGGAAAGAAGGGTGGCACCAATAAATAAAATCGCCTCCGCGCGTAGTTGGGCAGGCCCAAATATGCGCGTAGCAGTACCCATTGGCTTTGCAAAATGCCAGGTACGAGATGAGGATCTGGTGGAATAAGCTTGTGCGTGCATGACGTGGTCGCATGTATACCAGGCTATCGATGTACGCAATGTACGTCCGGTTGCGGTTTGAGGGCGATTGGCAGTGCTTATCGTACTCTTGAACATACCTGCACATGTGAATACAGTAGCAGTGGTTAGCCTACGAAGCTCAATGGCTACAAGCAGAAATATGAGAACTACGTACATAGAAAAGATGCAGACCTCAACGCCATTGATCATCTGGAAAACGAAGATGGCCTTTGACGTGTAATCGATCGCTTGTGGATACTACTCGAACATTATCAACATTGCAAAATTAGTCACTGATAAGGAATAATACCATGGGATCCAAACAACCAAGAACATACCTCTTGCGATGCCGACTGGAAGTGCTGGCGAACAGTGGGGCTCACGTGACACAAACTCTTAATCGATGATGCCACTTTCACGACGATGGACCGCGCTGCGTCATGTTCACCCAGATTTCCCAGGTGTCGTTGCACCCACTTCTCCATGAAGCATGCTAACTTACACGATTGAAGATCTTGACTCTTCACGAAACTCGTAGTGGTACTCGCATTCACAGCATCCAAATCAACTCGCGTCAGGTAGTCAAACACCTTTTCTTCGATGTCCTCATCGAATCCAAGCGCCCTCGTGAAATCCTTAGTATATGTCCTTTGTTTCAACGCTGGGCTGTGAGATCTAATAAGGTCCTTCTCCACCTTCACTGGGAATTCTTCGACAGACGTTTCGGTCGGAGACATGCCCAGTTCGTCGTTCTTGTCCCCAACCTCAAGATCCTCCAGGCGACACAACGGACAAATGTACATCACTTCCTCCGCCTCGTCAGCGTCCTCACAAGCGTTGAAAAGCGCAAATCTGGTGTACCCAACCATTGCAGTGATCGCACTGCACCCACGGCTCTGTGAGTTCATCTAAAAACTTTGACTTTAGCAGACACAGCTTCGACATGGTATACTCGGCCGCAGCCGGCATCGTGGACTCTTGTTCATTAGTGGAAGAAGGTATTGTCTTCAACGTCAACATCTTTGGCAGTGAAGTAAAACATTTGGAGCACCAATGGTAGTGTCCATTCGGCGTTTTGTAGTACACTGCATGACGCTTAATCCGCTGCCTGCAAGCGCCCGAGCACAAAACGAAGGGCGGTTCAAAGTTGATGCACTTCTCATAGCAAATGCCGCACACATTGTTCAGACAGAACGGGCACGAGTGCTCATCCCGAGCATTCTTTGCTGCCTCCGCCTTGTTCCTATAGCGCTTGTACTCCGTCTCAAACTCCTTCAAGAGCATCGCCGCCGCCTCGTGGACCACATGTCCAAGCGGGTTAAACAGACACGCGTTGTTAAATACCAGCCGAATGTCCTGCGCACACTCGTTCGCCGTTTCATACTCAAGTCCAAGCATTTGTTCTTAACCAACGCCAGATCCATTGGGGATTTCACCACTTCAAAGTAATGAGGAATCTTCCACGCCACAGGATCCACTCGCACGTTGAAGAAGCCGTGGCGTCACACAGATGCTGTCGGATTTGAGTAGCTGACGCCGCGTTTAACGGCGACAGAGCCACTCTTATGGGTTAAGACGGCATGACGTCTCTGTAGCCTCCGGGCGCTTCTCGCTCGTCATTGGAGCTGCTGGAAGGCTCTGCGTCTTCACGCTTGAGCTTCTTCTCGCACGGCCGGTCACAGAGTGTGTGCGACGCGTCGCTCTCTGCATCAGGCAGTGCGCGCTTCAGACCGGACGCATCGGGGGAGCGGGAAGCAGATTCGTCGGCGTCCACGTCTGAGGAGGCCTCCTCCTGGTCATGAAGAGCGGAGGCGTCGCCCGATGCTGGCGATTTCCCGCGCTCCAAAGCTCGTGTTTCGTTCAAACCCATGTGTGGGCGAGCAAGAGCGCAGAATGCTTGTTTTACCTTGAACTTTGTATGCAAGCGACGGGTTGCGGGGCGGTGGGTCGGATCGCTCCACCGTGGCATGTAAGAGAGTGGTGTGGGGAGAAGAAAAGAAGCGGGCGGAGCGGGCCGTTTTATCTTGGCTTCAGTATGGACGTGGCCAGCACTGGCGGAGAAAAATTTCGAGAATTCGAAGCTTTTAGGGAAACCGTTTGGGTGTCATACTGAAAATAAGATAACATTCGAGGCGTTGTGCTTCGCGCCAAAATCGCATGTCAATCGTTGATTGGTCCAAATCATTTCTGACAAATCAGTACACGTAATCGAGGGTTACAGTACGTAACCTATGTAGGAATGAGTTGGCAGATGATAATTGGGTGCATTCAAAAGTACCATTTTTACCTTTCTTAAAGTACTCTTCGATGATTGGCTAAAATGAAATCATTGCAACTTTTGAGCTACAAAATCAAACCTTTGCCTGATTTTCCTTTCAAGTTCCATTTTCCTCTCAGAGCCGCCATGGCGACGCCGTTCGACGCCGATGCGGGAATCGAGGCTTTCGGCCAGTCGGAGGCGCTCACCAAGAGGATCGCGCACATATTGGAGCAGTATCCAGATGGGCGCAGCATCATGAGCGAGCTTATCCAGAACGCAGACGATGCAGAGGCCACTCGCGTCTGCTTACTGTACAACAGCTGCACGTACGGGACGTCGTCACTGCTGAGCCCAGAGATGGCCAAATGGCAGGGCCCAGCGCTGTATTGTGTACGTTTCCTATCCGCGTATATTCTATCGTACTGTATACATTAATCTTTGTGATACAAACTAATAGTGGTGGGGTGTACCTTTAATTATTGTTCTCAGTACAATAATGCAGAGTTTAGTGACGCCGACTTCATCAGTTTGGCCCGTATTGGCCAAGCTGGTAAACTGCAACAAGCGTCCACTACAGGGCGTTTTGGACTGGGGTTTAACTCGGTTTATCACTTTACAGATCTCCCTTCGATTGTTTCTGCTAACTCCATCGGTAAGTTGTGAAATACTAGAAATATGTTTTTATTGTAAGGTCCTTAACTGACAGTATTTTACCATGTCTGTTTCATGTTATAGTGATGTTTGATCCCCATGCAACACATTTGCCAGGCATTTCAGCGGCAAACCCGGGCATCAAAATCCGGTTTTCCAATGCCAAAATTGTGAAACAGTATCCAGATCAGTTTGCCCCATTCAAAGGCATATTTGGTTGCGATCTGACGCAGCACTATGATGGCACTTTGTTCCGGTTCCCGCTACGCACTAAGGAGCTCGCAGAAAGTAGCGAGATTAAGCGTCGAGGCTATTCGGAGCATGAGATCGTTGATTTATTCAAGAGCTTCCAAGGAAGCATCGCGGATACTATGTTATTTCTTCGAAATGTTCGTCAAGTTGAAGTGTATTTGCAATCAGCCATCGACCAACCCCGGTACTTCTTTATGGTGCAGAGGTGCCTGCAGAAGACCGAGGTGACTCATGGCGAAAGATTGATCAATTCATGAGGGGTGATGACACCCCGGATACCAAAGCTGAGACGTCAGGATTAGCCACTAAAAAGGCATTTTATGAACGCCTACGTTCGACACCAAAAGAAGATCTGCCTTCAGTGACACAGGTACTGCATATTCAAAGACGACAGCGAAAGGACTTCGAGAAGTGTTCCGCAGTTTTGGCACTGATAATGAAGAGCCCACCCAAGAGCTTCTGAACGAGGGTGTGGAAATGGAGGAGACAACAGAGGAATATTTAGTTTGCAACCAAATTGGCGGTGGAAAGGCCCGCGACATGGCTTGTGCAGCTGAAAACGAGCTTTGAAGTTGATTCCTTGGGTCGGTGTTGCTGGTCGAATTGATGGAATGGTGGTGGAAGGGCGGGCATTTTGTTTCTTGCCTCTTCCTGTTCGCGTGGGATTACCTGTCCACATTAATGGCTACTTTGAATTGTCTTCAAATCGACGAGATATTTGGCACGGTGACGACATGGCGGGTGATGGCAAGCTCCGCTCTGAATGGAACACGAGTGTTCTGGAAGATGCGGTCGCCCCTGCATATCTGACGTTTCTACTAAAAGCCAAAGCCATATGCGAGGCGGATCCTTCCAAATACCTTTCATTTTCCCATCCAAACTACCAGCCAGCCCGTGGAGCAGTATTGTGCGTGAACTGTTTCGCATTATGAAGGACCAGCCGGTATTCTTTCCATCACCTGCATCTGCCGAGTCTTTGACAATTTCAAGACAGTCAGTTGCTCTAGCTCCTGTGTTTTGGTGGACGACAAAATTCCTGATTGGGAAACACTGGAGAAGGCACTCAATGCTGCATCGCTAGCGACAGTACAGTTACCAAGCCCCCTCCGTGCACTGTTAATTCAGCACAATGCTGTTTGCAGCTCAATGACTCCAGATCTTTTCCGCAAGCTAACGCGAAAGGGACCTTTCTGCCTAACTTGGACCAGACCGCACTAAAACGGGTCGTCCAGTTTTGCATATCTGATTGCCAAGGCTCGTCAAATTCATCAGTCATCAAAGCTCTGAACCATCTACCGTTGCTCCCTTTGAGTGACGGGAAGTTTGGCCGGATTTATTTTGGCTCTACCAACGACTCCTCAAATGCCAATAACATTCACCAGCAGTACTTTTTGGAGATGTGATAGAGGAAAAGCTTTTGGAAGCATTCCCGCACCGTGTAATACGCAGAGAGTTCAAGCATTTTCTTGAGCAGCTACCTTCAGCCTACAAGCGCTCAAACATTCACAAGCTAAACCTTACAACCATACTGGAGAGTTTTTTGCCACAGGTCTTAGGCGGTTACTGGACTAAAACTCACGGGGATGTGTACACACTGGAATCCCCATCTCAAGTTGCTGAACTGAATGGAGTGTACTCTAACGATGAATGGGTGAGGCTTCTGTGGACGTACGTGGAGATGCAGCTATCAACTATCGACCAATTACCAGCAACTTTCATGAAATCGCCATTGGTTCCTATCGTACGTGACGGAGAAACGGGCTGGGTTTGCTTGTCAGCGAACGTTAGTCTCGTGCTACCTCACACAGAAACGGCTTCCGTGTCGCAGAAGTTGCTCGGCCAGTTGCAACATGTACTCACAAGAGTGGGTGTCCATGTAGTGGACACGTCGTACGTGAATGGTGAAAAGTGCATGCAGTGGATGTTGGCACACAATTATGCCCACAAGCTTACTACTAATGGCCTTTTGGCCGCACTGAGTCGCTACCAGTATCGCCACGATCGTCAGAGCTTCGACGACATTTTTCAGGAGTGACTACAACTGAGAGGGAGGTATTGTGTGATTTTTCTCAAACAACTCTTTTGATGCTGTCTCGCACGATCTTCAACCCATTCTCTTTGAACTCCCGATTTTCCCAGTGCATCCGAGAAAAACTTCTTATGCTGCAGGTGCTCAAAGCGATGCTGACGTGCATCATGTGAGTCTGAGGCGAGGCTATCTTCCTGACATCAATGCCGATACAAGAGTTCTGGGTGATAATTTCTTTCAAGCGGAAAAGGATGCGACCAGAAGATTTTTACGCGACTGCGGGGTTGACGAATGGAGTTACACTAAGATCTTGCTGGAGCATGTATTTCCCCAATTGCCGGTGATGGAAACCCAGAATTCAGATTTGGTGGATTCCATTGTTATCGCTACATTGGAGACGCTACCTTTCCATCAGCGAAATGATGCGCGCTTTCGTGGTGTTATCATGACTCAGGCTATTATTCCATCGAGAAAACGAGTCCTTCGACCAGTGAACCAGCTACACGATCCTAGTGTGAGCGAGCTGCGTGAATTGGTTGGTGAAAATAGTCTACCGGCTCATACTTTTTCAACTCCACGTATAGTAGAGATCCTGCAGTCGCTTGGACTTCGTACAGGTCTATCGTGCCACGCAGTGTGGAGAGCGCGCGATTTATCCAGGCGATTTATCGAGAAGAAGGCGAAGACTCCGCGAATCAGGCTTGCATAAAGGCACACAGCTTGTTGGCAATTGTCAACAAGCACTTTGATGGCATGGTGACCAGTGCGAATTCAAGCGATACCACCGTTGGTCAACAAAGTAGCCAAAGCGTGCAAGAAATGCAAGGTCTTGTGGCCGATTTAAAAGCTGTGCAATGGCTGCCTGTTCGTCTCGAGCCACTGGACCCCGCAATGCCATGGATAAGCTCGTCCAGAAACAATGAGGATCGACCACGGTTATCAAGTGCTGAAATCATGCGTCCACAGAAAGATGCGGTAAAGTTGGGATGGGATATTCATATGCTATTGATTTGGGTCTAATACTGACATTGTGTCCCTGGTATACCGCATTGGTTTGCAGTGGTTCTGTTCATTTTCAACAGATATTCTGGACGGCGAGTTAACGTCAGAAGTTCTTACTAGTGCGTTTGGATGGAAAGAGCAAGTTGACTCTTTCGTGATTGCAAAGCAGTTGGAGGCGATTGGTTCCAAATGGGAAGCCCATAGTCGTAAGATGGATAAAGAAACAATTCTGGGTACATCGTCAAATTTACCCGGATGGCGGTTCCCGTTAGCAGAAATTCACTCGATGTATGAGGAGCTCGAGAATTACCGATTGTCAGATGAAGAACGCTGGAAGACGTCTGCAATTCATCGCAAATTGGCGAACAGCTTGTGGATATGGACTGGGAAAGGATTTGCATACCCGTGCCAAATCGCGGTTGAAGCTGATATTAGCCTCGAGCCTCTCTTGTATTGCTGCCCAAGCCAACATATCATCCCGCAGTCACTTCTGGCTTCGTTTGGGCTCAAGGATTTTTACGACGGTGGACTATTTGGAGTCCATGATGCGATTGCCACACAATATTATCCTTGACGAGAAACAAGTCGCAGCCTGCGTCAAGATTTACAAAATAATCGGAGAAGACACATCAACTTTGGAGTCAGCACTTGAGTCGTTTGTATCACAAGAAATGGTATTGCTTGATCAGGCGGACCGGCTAGTTCCTGCCGTACATTTGACCTTCGACGATATGGAATGGAACGAATCACGAGAAGCCCGACGAGGGGTGACATTTATGTCCAAAAAGTCCCTAAGAGAGTCGCTGCGCTACTGGGTGCCGCTTCATTGCACTCAACACTCGCTCTATCATCGGTAGTAAGTCGGCCCGTTGTATGCC
This sequence comes from Phytophthora kernoviae, assembly GCA_008080845.1. NCBI lineage: Eukaryota > Oomycota > Peronosporomycetes > Peronosporales > Peronosporaceae > Phytophthora > Phytophthora kernoviae. The sequence continues at coordinate 18,163 of VKKV01000443.1, read as the reverse complement.
CTCCAGCTGATGCTTTGCAGCATGTTCTACCTCCTCAATCGGAATGGTGTCATGCATTGCTGTGGGAAACAATTCTTGCTGCTGAGCGCTTTGGGGGCAGTCAAGTGGAGTTTTTCTGGATCATCGCCGTCACCCGTCTCAGCGCGTGATCCAGCCGTCGCTACAGCCACTTCAAGATAAAGCAATTTGTATCCACATCCACAATGTGGTGTTAAGCGAGGCTGATATTAACTCCTTATTCCGGGGAGTCTTCACGTGCAGGGCTTCTCTGTGGTTTCGCAGTGTCAGACTGCATGCAGATTCTCAGCGGGGACGGCTTTACGTTCTAGACCCGACTGGATGCTATTTGATGTCATCTGCTGGGATCGTAGCAGGATCGGATCAAAGAACAAGTATAGGTCGCCGTTATGACGTCTTGAGTCAAGCTTTCGTTCGATACCCAGAGCAACTATTGCCGTTTACAGCGCTTCCTTCATGCCCAAGCAACGTTTCACGGGGTACGCAAAGTACATTGATTCGTTTCCCATGGCGGAAAACGGGCTCGACTGTCTCGCCTTTTGTGCTGGATGATAAAAAAGCAGCCAAGTTGGTTACGTTCATTAAGTCACATCTGTATCAGACGTTGATATTCACTGAGTCCGTCTATCGTCTGTCGCTTTGGAGCGTGGGGAAAGAGTCCGAGTTTGCCTCGCACTGTCATGGTGAAGTGTTCCTGGATATGCCAGAGCGAACGCTACGGAAGCGTAACATGACACAGCAGAATCAAGAATGGAAGAAGAAATTCTCTCTGCGAAGCTTTTTCAAAAGCACAGTGACACCTGAAAACCAAATGGAATTCACAGTCAGCGTCGAGTTGGAGAATTGCCAACATCGAGATACGTGGCTGCTTGCAGATAATATAGGGCTGGGAAGGAGCCGTGATTTGGCTTGCACGGCGGTCCATGAAATGCTCCACTCAACGCCATACGTAAGTGTAGCGTGCCATCTACTTCGAGATGGTAACCCAGCACCACGACTGCGAGGCCGTGTGTTTAAAATTGTAGACACTCATCAGCAGGTGGGTCTTCCCATTCATATAAATGGATGTTTCAAAAAACAATCAGGGACAAGCAGCTTACGTTGGCAATGTCGACCAACCAAAGCGACAAGGAAGGCGATTATGGTCGCGCGAGAGGTAGTGAACAGCAGGTTGCAGCCGGTTGGAACCGAATCCTTTTGGAAGATGGCATTGCAGACGCGTACGCAAAGATTCTATTGCTTGCGAAGCGGAGTTACGAAAGCTCCTTTCCTAGGGCGTTGTATAATATTTGGCCGACACTTCAAAAGGTAAGTGAAGTGCGCCGAACTTTTATTTTCTACAGTATCGTTGACAACTGCGATCTTGTACAATGCAGGGCGAAAACAGAGAACTTGGTGCTCTAGTTCAGTCACATGCGTACCGCACGCTAGGTGCACGGGAACTCTTTTGTGTACTGATGGTTCTTTCCGCGCACTCAACAGTGGCTATCAACTTGACTTCGCTGGAATGAACATTCAGGTAAATGCGCGCTAGTTTGGCTTCCCTTTTATAAGAGAACGTATTAATTGAGCGTGTGTATACAGGTGGCATCGTTTGCTCAACTGAACTTCCCAGCGTTCAACATCCCGAAAAAATTCTTGACGATTGCTCACGACTTTTGCCATCGCGCTTCTTCGCTGTCACACCAAAAGTCATGCGGCGTTTTCTTCGGAATACAGGCAGTTCGAAATTCACCCTGACGTCTGCTTGTCCCTCTTGGAGTATTGTCTAAGTGACTTGCCGTTTCCATTGCCGAGTGAAACGGACTCTGCGTGGGCAGAGTTTCATGGCCTCCGTTGCTCCCACTGGAAGACGGGAATATTGGCGTTCTCCGAGTGAACCAACGCCGCACTACCTACGTGGTTGCGTCGTTCAATCAGGTTGAGTTGCTCCGACCACTTAGTCGGTTGTTTGTATCGGTTGCTGCGCGGCAGTGGCTTCACAAGTATTTCGCAGAACCTCGCTTTTTGAACGTTTTCGGCTTGGTCTCGTTCTCCATTAAGACCCTGTCGGATAATATTGAGCATGTTCTACCGTCATTCTGGAAGCGTCAGACAATCGTTGACTGGAATCCAACTTCGCCAGGACAAATTGATCAATTGTGGTTGCATCGGTTCTGGCAAGAAGTCCGATTTGAACGTCGGTCCTTGGGGTACTTCGCAAATTGGCCATTGATCCCCGTGAAAGGTTCAAAACTTGTTTCCTGTGGGAAAATCGACACTGCTGTGTGCGTATGGACCGAATCTGCAGACACTAGCATTGCAACTCAAGTTGCCGAGATGTTTCAAGCTGCTATCACACAAAACGAACAGGAAATGACGGCTTTGGAGGCTGAGCGCAAGTGTTTGATGGAGCTGACCGTAGCAAAATTCCAGAAGGAAGACGAGTTAGATGATATCTGCAGTTCTGACGAGGAGCAAAGTGAAGATGGCGATGAGAGCGAAGTGAAGGATGCAGTTCCAGGCGATACTGAGAATGTGATGTTTGCGGGTGATTTGGCTGACATGGATGATATGTCATCGCTAAAAACATCAGACAGAGATCATTTGTTCGATGGAGAGTGCGCGTCTGAGGATAGTTTTCCGGCAACCTTCGGTAGAGATGACGCTGAGGCACAAGATTTGTTATTATCAGACTTCGATTCGCCAGCACCGAGCAGCAGTGGCAGTGATGAGGCAAGTGTTGTTGATGTTAGCCAGATTGTGCTTAGTGAAGGGTTTTCCGCTTCGGTTGACGAAGACGAAGTCCGTGAGTTCTGCGCAAGAGAAACACTGCATACTGTTTTGTCAGGCCTGAACACGGTGATGATGGAGCTCGCGTATTTTGGTGGTCAAGAACGTGACATCGTACCGCGTAGCCCCGACCTTGCATTGGCTGTTCTTGACGGAATTTTTGCTTCGACATGGAACAATCTGCACTGGAGCGAGTTAAGTGAGGTTAACGCCGTGCTCCTAGCCGAGTTCTTCAGCCACAATGGAGACGCTTACGGTGGATATAATCGCGTTCAGATAGAAAAGTTGAAGCAGCTTCCGGTTTATATGAACGTTCGAAACGTGGCCTGCCCTATTCACGGTAGCGAAGATTTCTTCCTGATCCCACCAGATCTCAACCTGACAGACATACCTGTCCCACCCAACGCGCAGCAACGCTTTCTAAAGAGCAACCCTCGCTTGAACACCTTTTACAAGGATTTTGGTGTGAAAGAGATGAGTGACAGCAAGCTCTTGATCTTTGCGATACCGATGTACAAGGAATTGCAGGAATCCCAACGTGATCAAATCTTACAAATCCTCCTACGCAAGTGGCAATCACTGCACGGTAACGCTGAGTTGGTTACATTGCTACGAACAGCTCCATTATTCTGCGAGGACGAAGACGAGGCCAGAAGCTACAACCCAGCGGGTGCGTATTGCGACCCTCGAAACAGCGTTCTTGCCACTATCTACGCTGGTGTTCGCGGGCAATTTCCAGCCAACGCTTTCAGACGCCCGAGTGGCTTGATTTGATGTGTGAGATTGGACTGCGTACTGAAGTGACTGTCGACATTTTTGTCGAATGCGCGCAGCGTATTGACGGCCTTTGCTCTGGGAAGCATTCACTGACGTCCCAGGATGAACACCTCGTTACAACGCTGCACCAGTTCTTTGTGCAACATTTCGACAAGTTTGATCGTTCGCGATCATTTTTGAGCGTGTTTCGGTGCTAGCATTCGTGCCTGCAATCGTGTACGAAGCCACAAATACCGTCGAAGTTTCCGACGAAACCCAAGCCGGTTCAAAGGAACAGCGAGCGGGACAGTTCACATCGCGAACTGTTGTACGGAAGTACAAAGATTGCGCCATTCCGGAGGACCAAGCATTAGTGTATTCTACAATGCCCATCCTGGCAAATGTTGCACTGCCACCACGTGTCCTATGGAGTCGTTTGGGGTCAGATCACCGCCACCAGATAATCAGGTGGTGGTCCACTTGCTGTCTATCACTAATAGTGACCGCGCGCTGTCGTCGCGATCACTAGACTGGCAGTTCTTTTTGCCCATGGTAGAGGTTTTCCAAACGATATTCAAGTTCTTGCAGGAGAACTGGGATGGACTGGGAGGGACAAGCAACGCCTTCTCAAGACAACCACTGTCATTCCGGTTGGCTCGACGCTGGTGAAGGGATCACGCTTGTTTTTCCACTTGGGCGATAATCTAGCGCCACTCATGTTTGAGGTACCGCGGGCGTTTGGTGCTTATGACACGCTTTTCCGTCACATGGGTTCAAAGGATGCGCCGGAAGTGAGAGATTACCTGCGTCTGCTACGCGATCTGAACGATGAATGCCGCGGCCAGCCTTTGAATTTGAATGAGCTTATTGCAGCAACGCGTGCTGTTGAACTCCTTGCTGCTGCCCTGACGGAGGCTAACCATCGGATATCACTGCAAGAAAAGAAAAGTATTTTCCTCCCTTCGGGAACGGCGGTGATGCAATCGATGCTAGTAATGGCGTACAACGACTCGGCAGCGCTTTGTGGGAGTATTGATCTCACAGAACTACACATGGTCCACCCGCGCGTTAGTACGCGTTGCTGCCAGATTCTTGGTGTTCCAGGGATTACCAGTGTTGTGACTGAAGAGTTGGGAGATGCTGACAGTCTCACCAAGTTAGTATCAAGCCATGATGTTGCCCACTTCAATGGTGTGATAACTTCACAGCCGTTCGCCGATGGCTTGCGCAAAGTCATTACAGTCCAACAGCAAAAAGAAATGTCATACGACCCGTTCGGATTCAGGCCCGACTTTGAAGATCTCAATCAGCGTATTGTGAACTTGGCAACATTCGAAGTTAAGTGCGTGGCCGAGCTACACACGCGATTTATTGCCAGCTTGGTTTCCCCTCACGCAAACTAGATGTGACCAAGACCGCACGCCAGGACAGCCTCTGCTTCTTGGATCAGCCTAAAAAGAGATTTATATCGCAAAGCGTACACTTGATGCACGCTCAGGTACAGCGATGCGCGCGACTCAATTAGTAGCGAGGTGCATCAACCAGCTCCTTGGTGGAATTCTGCAAGATGGCTCGGTGCTTGAGTCCCTCTTGTCGTGCAACGAGTCGGAGATCCCAGAAATGCTGCAGCTACTTGACATTTGCGAAGACCCAGTACTGATCGTGGAGAAGCTGCGCGGACAATTAGGTGAGCCTTTGTCTGAGGCAGACAGTGCAAGCGTGGAGTTGGCCCCGCTACGATCGTGTCTCCCGGGCGAACTCGTTGCTGTAGCAGACGAAAACGGAGCACTTTGCTATGGCAAAATATTGCGAGCACAGCCCAGTAACGTAGCGGGTATGAGCCACTATGAAGTGAAAGTGTCCAATTCATCGACCCGAACGATGCTGGCGACTCAGCTGCTTTTCTTCCGCTCTGCTCGTGTGGGTACCAGTGGCAGTAGCAGCAGCAGCAGCAAACGTGCTACCATCGAGCGATCTGTCACTTCCACAGGGAACCTCGTGGCCTCAGAGACGGTAGATCTACCTACATCAGTGGTTGCAATCACCCCAGAAACACAGACAAGTGAGGATGCTACTGGGTCGTCGAGTGCAATGGCGTTGGCTCCAGTGGTCTCTACTGTCAACGTGTTGTCGGCCGTGAATGACTTGCTGTCTCGCCTGAATGTATCGCTTGACACGAGCGTTGAAGACCTGATGGCTGAGAACTTGCGATTACAGCGTCGTCTGGAGCTGGCGGAAGATGGTCGACGTGCAGCTGCACAGCAGATTGACGCAGTCCTCCGTGAGAAAAAGACATCCAGGACTCGCTGGTGTGTGCTGTCTGCTTGGAGAACAAGGTGAATCGCGTGCTGATCCCGTGTGGACACATATACTGCGGTATGTGTGTTGAGCAACTACCACGGCCTTCATGCCCCATTTGTCGGCAACGTATCAGCTCTAGTTCTGCCTTCCATATGCCGTCCTAAATGAGCCCAAGTTATACGTGTCAACTTCAACACTGCGTCAATTTTAACAAAATATACAAATCCATGTTCTCCGATACATTCATGCATCCTATCGATATCTAATCGAATCAATGTTAACTTAAACAAAACGATAAAGTCAGATTTTTCTTCAGCCCCACACAACTGCAACATCAAGTATGGACGACGTCACATTGGCCCTGGAGATGCAGCACATGAGCGCGTCGCTGCTTCCACATCCCGTCACTAACGACGGTGGGAGCTGTGCCTCACACACTGACACTATTCCTCACAGATACACAGACCTACGAAGTGCCAATCCTCCTCTTCTTGGACTCAATAACAATAACAATCGCTCCTCAATTCTAGCTACAAGTCTGCAGTCTCTTGATTCAAGCAATAGGGAGCAACTACCAGAGCTGATTGAAGAACGACTGCTTGGTCTTCTGGGGGAGTATCTATCGGATGTGGATCGTAACAGTGTCCAGCTCGTCCCTCTACGCACGTGTCTCCGTGGGGAGATCGTAGCAGTGGAAGACAATGATGGAGTACTTCGCTATGGAAAAGTGATGGAAGACGAGGATCCGACTAGCTCTGGGGAAGTGAAAGTGCAAGTATCCAAGGCCTGTATCAGATGGTACGCAGTGTCGCGGATCTACTTCTTCCAGTCAGTGAGCAAAGGCGCCGGAGTGTGGGCAGGAAAGCAACCAGCTTTGACTGAGATACAAGGGGAGGACTCAGCGGACTCTAGTGTGTCAGATTTCGGTGTAATTGCAGCAGTGAACACGCTGTTGGCACGTCTGAATGTGTCTTTGAGTACGAGCTACGAGGAGCTACTGGCTGAGATGTTGAGATTGCAGCATCGCGCACGATTTGCAGAAGAAGATCGACGAGCTGCACTCAAGCAGATTGAGCGTGCAATCCGTGAGAAGCGAGATGCTGAGAAGGCATTAGTTTGTGTAGTGTGCTTAGTAAACAACGTAGACCGCGTTCTTATCCCGTGTGGACACAGCTATTGCGCTGCATGCGTAGTGCGACTGCATCAAGATTGCTGCCCAGTTTGTCGACAAGAAATTGCTGACAGCGTCGTCTTCAGGGTTTCGTAGTTACACCAGCACGTTAGACAGTTAAGGTCGATGTATCCATTTTGTGCGTTATGCATATTTGTACAGTACATGCATCCCGGTTCGAGTGTGTGCAGCACTGACCTGGCCATTTACGCTGCACAGTCATCTAACTGTAAGTGATGGATAATGGGTACAGCCGCTGGATATTCACACCAACGATGCTTCTAGGCTTTGCTCTTTCTCACTGTGCAATTTGCGCTATATCAAGCACTACTTGCAAGATGACAAAGGACTCGGAAGACTTGGCAATATGGCGTACTGCTAAACACGGGAACGCCAAGAAGCTTCATCAGCTCGTCAGCAGACTGTCCGACGCACAGTCTGTGCTGGACCAGCCACACCCCACCAAGGGCACCACGTCGCTTATGATCGCTGCAAGCAAAAGTCTGGCGTTGAAGCTGTCCGCGCACTGATCGAATTAGGAGCCAATTTGGACGTCACAGACACTGGCAAGCACAAGAGCACGGCACTGCATCATGCTGCTTATCACAACCGTGTCGCCCAACTAGAGCTTCTACTCAATGCTGGCGCCAATATTTTTACCTTAAATGGGAAGGGCCACACAGCTCTGGACGTGGCTCGACTGCGTGGAAGAAAGAAGCGGCTGCTGCACTGACGTCCCGACTGCAGCTGCATAGCGGTTGGCTCTATCTACGCTCTAAGTCGATGCTCGCCTTCTGGAAGCGACGTTGGTGTGTGTTACTTGCGTGCAATTCAAAGCACACAACGAAGGAGCTTTGCGTGTTCCGAGCCCGGACCGGGCACACCCTGAAGCGGTGATTTGGCAAGACAGCGTAGCAGATGCCATGCATTGCTCAGCTTTCTCAAATGAGAAAGCGAACGGCTTTAAGTTGGACACACGTGTGATCTACCAACGATTGTCGAACCGCAGCTACAGCCGCTACAAAACTTCGGGACGGACACACGGACTGAAGACAAACATGCAGCCACGAGTATCTCTTTGCGTGTGACACGGAAACCAGTCGCGGTGCGTGGATGAACGCACTGGGAAATCGACTATGTGAAGATGCTGATGGATCAACCAGCTCTACGTGGGTGGAGACGCCAAGGAGACCGCCGCCCAACGATGAGATCACTCCACTCCCGGCTATTGAGCCACCTATTGCAAACATGAGTGGTGGCGTCCCCAACACGCCATCTCCATCAAACAAGTTGGGTCCATTGATGCCACAACCAAGCGAAATGAGACTTGCCTCAGCGCCAACGTTCATCGAAGACGAAGACACTTTGTATTTTGACGACCTGCCAGCACCAGCAGCTCCATACGCAGACGGGATGTTCCCAGTGGCGACAGTAGTCACGATTAGTGGCGACCCGCAGGAAGCACAGCGGTTGCAGCGAGAAAGATGCATCGTTTGCGCTGAAGATTACCGTGATTCGGTGTGCATTCCATGTGGGCATGTGGCGGGTTGCTACGACTGCATGCGAGCTGTAACCCAAGATATCGCATCGTGCCCGGTTTGCCGAGCTCATGTCGACGGGGTCGTTAGGATTCACGATTGTTGATGTCGGGCAGCGATTGACGGCAGACTCAGAAGTATATTACTCGTAAATTTATCAAGATTTGATGTAAAATCCAAGCCCACGTACATGGAGAGTTATGTCATTTGTTGAGTTTCCTGTGCATTTGTTACACCAGAAAATGAAGTCTATGGGTTGATCCAGACACTCACTTGAGCCTGATATCATTTGGCCATTCTCACATTAGTGAGGTTTCCTGTGTGACTGACTATGCTCAGTGTTGCGGCGAGAAGACTGGGATGCATTGAGGGCGGTTAAGAAGGTGTGCCAGGATAAATTGGAGGAGCTTCTAGCGATGGAGGCAGAGCTGCATGTCGTTGTCAACCGAAAACACTCTGCCAAAGGCCTCACGTTGCTAATGACGGTCATGAATGCAAAGAACCCGGAAAAGTATTGTGGAATGTAAACGAGTATTGATATCGTATGGTCCAGATGTGACCGCAATGGACAGCACCGAATTTAACTGCACTGCATTACGTAGCAAGTAACAGCAAAGTTGCAGCTACGGCTTCACAGCCCTTGAAATTGCATGGCTCCACAGGCAACGCGAGGATGCATGGGTTTTGAAGGAACGAATCTAGTTGTACTAAGGTTGGCTCGAAATCTCGGGACAAGTAGAATAAATGTACCGAGATGGAAGCGACGGTGATGTGTCGTACTGCCGTGTGACTCGGAAAACTCGTCGGTAGAGCTATGTGTGTTTCGTCAGCTTGACCTCATAAGGCCCGAGGAGATTCTACAGTTCGGCTCTGGTGCAAGGAGCATGGCACAAGCTACCCGATACCATGGTACAGCAGACGCAACACAATAATTGTCCAGCGTGTCGAACGTCTATTGAGGGTATCCTCCCGATGCTATAGCATAGTACTGTTGAGCCGGTACCTTCAAATGCATTGGCCACCGTGTCAAAGCTCTTCTGGGTGCGTAATTAGATGGAGTGGGTACATTGACACTTTTCCGGCCCTGGCAGACTGGATCGGAGTGAACCTAAATGGACATCCACTTTCACCTTTGAGCGGTGGGTTCATCCGAATTGTGCTCGAGCTAAAGGCGTCACTTGCCAGTTATTCCACTGTGCTCACTGAACCTCATGCTGGAAGCCCTGTGGGGAGACTGGAGCGTATGGCGGGCCGCGAAGAAGGCACGCCCTGACAAATTGAAGGAGCTGCTGGAGGTGGAAATCCAACCAGAAGTTGTCGTGAATCGAAAGCACCCCGTGAGAGGAATCACACCTCTCATGGGCGCCACTAACGCATTAAACACGACGAGTGTTGCAGAGTGCGTTCAAATCTTGATCTCATTTGGGGCCGATGTCACTGCTGTTGACAACACCAAGCACAGGAATACGGTACTACACTATGCAGCTTGCAACAACAAGGCCACTGCGATCAGCGAGTTGCTGGGTGCAGGTGCAAACATCTTTGCTCGCAACCGCTATGGCCACACAGCTCTCGACGTTGCGTGGATACACGGTCGACGCGAAGCTGCGCGAGTTCTGATGCAGCACATCCAGCTGCACAGCGGATGGCTGGATATGTCGTCGAAAGTAGCGGTACCGCGGTGGAAGCGGCGCTGGTGCGTCGTACTAGCTAGCGACTCGGAATATTCGTCGGTGGAATTCTGCGTCTTCCACCAACCTGATCAAGTGCGACCTGACAAAATTCTAAAGTTCAATGCCGGAACATCAATTGTGGTTCCGCCCTGGAGTTTATTCGAGTTTCATGTGGATGGAGTCAAAGTGCAGCCACTACGACAACGCTTTGGCGAGTACAAAATCGCCATCAAGACAGAGTCAAATCAGCGTCAGCATGCATCCCAGTATCGCCGCGAATTCGCTTTCGCCTCTGAAGCTTCGGATACATCAAATGACCGCCAAACGTGGGTAGGAGCATTCCAAGTTTGCAGCCGCGGTCGTATGCCGAGGGTCAAACAACGACCAAGACCTCAAAGCTGGGATGCAACAAGACATTCAAGTGAGGACGACACCAATTCAAGACCATTCGATGGAGACTGACACGAAATCAAGATCCACATGTACAATCGTTCGTGCTTCGATCGTAGGCCATTCGTATGAACAAAATGGCAGCCATTAATCGAAAAAAAGATATAGGTGGTATCAAGCAGGAAAGATGTCACCCATCTTGGTGTCGAGTATGTTTCCCGACGATATCATTTTGTATTTGTCCAGGCAAACATAAAGTAAAACGAACCATGACCCGGGCTGAGTGCATTTCGGTGTGGAAGGCCGCCAGAGCTGGAGATGAGACCAAACTGCAACAAATGCTGGTCGAGCCGCGGGATGCCTTAGGGCCAAACCTCGTGAACTGGAAGCACCACCGCAAGGGGACAACACCGCTCATGGTTGCTGCCGAGTGCAAGAATGGCGAGCCAGCAGTTCGCCAGCTCCTTGCAGCAGGCGCCGATGTCAACACCGAGGATGACACCAAACTCATGAACACGGCGCTACACTACGCAGCTATGACCAACCGCGACTCACAAACTGTCGAGGCGCTGCTGGAGGCAGGTGCCGACACTTTTGCACTCAACCGCAGAGGATTGTCACCGCTGGATCTTGCGCGCCAGAACCGGCGAGCTGCCGTCGCCGCAACGCTGATGGAGCACATGGAGGTGCATAGTAGCTGGCTGTATCTGCGAGGAAAATTCCGCTGGAAGAAGCGCTGGGCTGTTCTGGTAGCCTGTAATAAGCAGCGCACGTCCGGAATTGTGTATCTTCCGCAATCCAGGCGATCTGCGCCCTGACGCGGTTCTGCTAGTGGATGAAGCTGCACGTGTGTCCGCCTTCCTATCCACCGACAGTTTCTGCTGGCTCAAGCGCAACAACGCCTTCATCTTTGACAAACCTGTCATGTGTCAGCGAGTGAAGCGACAGAAGCTAACGCGTTCACCTATCTGCCGCAAGACCATGAGCCATGAAGAGGTGCAGACTCGAAACCTTGTGTTTGCAACTGATAGCTACCACAGCGCGGAGCACTGGAAGCGGGTTCTGCAGAGCTCCAATTTCTATGACCGCGAAAGTGGCGCTCCTCTATACGGAGTGCCGCCTTATGACGCACCCCGCGGCGAGCTCTACTACTGGCCCAGTGAACTCGTTGAAAACGTACGCTCCTCCACTTTGCAGCAGCAAGAGCAGCAACGCGAAGTCGACAGTGAGCCTCTCTTTGAGAGACTGCGACGCACGCTTGAGCTACGAAATTCTGGACCACCGCAGCAGCAGCAGTCGCACCGACAAAATGAAGAACCGCTAGAAGATATGCTACGAGGTTTGCAAGGAACCTCCGAAGAAGAGCGACGGACCCCAGGACGTGTGCGATTCGCGTCGAAGGAGCCACAGAAGCACGTGGACGTCGTCCAACCTGCCCAGCAGCCGCCACCAAGCGGAGGGAACTCGCCTACAGCTGAAGAAATGAGTGACAACAATGATACCGATTCTTCAGAGCAACAGACACCGCCAACGGAAGCGGATGAGGAGCAGACTCAAAGGGTCCAACAGGAAGAGGAAGACGACGATTTGTGCGGAATGTGTTGCTCGCAGCGACGCGACGCTGTGTGTGCCCTTGTGGTCATCGTGCCGGTTGTCACGCATGTCTTCGGACTGTAATGCACACGTCCCATGCATGCCCGTACTGCCGTGCCCGTGTGCGGTCAGTCATGAGGGTCTACGACTGAGAATGAAGATGGCTACATCACTTCAACATCAATACATACATTTTTTTTCTGGAGCGCTCCACATGTTTATGTGGGTCACTGTCAACCCTAGGATGGAAGGCCATCAGTACTCTATCAACTTCCCCTGCCGTTATGTTCAGCCTGGACGCTCCGTTGGCGCCGGCCATCGACGCGTTTGTGGACCCAGAAAACGACGAGAATGCGCAGAAGACTGGTCTCAACACTGTGGTCATGCAGGTGCATCGCCAGGTGAGTATGGAGGCACTCATCCAAGCTCTAGGCGCGTACTTAACCAATGGAGACGACAAAGTCCGGTCTCGAGCCACTCTTCTGCTTGCTGAGGTGCTCACGCGTCTCCCAGAGCTGCAACTGGCGCCCAGCGCTGTCCAGCTGCTCATGACCTTCTTTGCTGACCGTCTGGCCGATTTCCCAAGCGCTTCCGCGTGTCTGAGAGCGCTGCTGGCCCTGGAAACGCACCACGCAGCCCAAGTCTCATCACCACGCACCACTGTGGCGCTTATATTGAAGCTTGGCACGACGCTCCACATCCCACAACTGGGCCAAGCTATGCGAAAGATGTGCTTCGACCTGATACAGCTCGCACTAGCCCAGAACTCCGTTGTGGAGCTGCTACTGGACTCTGTGCCAGCGAGTGCAGATGCACAAGATGCGAGTGTGGATGACGCAGAACAGAGTGAAGATCTGGGACGGCAATTTGCACAGACCTTTTGAGCGCCATGGAAGGAGAGAAGGACCCGCGCAACTTGCTGCTGTGCATGCAGGTGGCACGCACGCTGCTGGCGAAGCTAGAGCCGGTGTTTTCACGCAGTGATGCACTATTGCAGCAGTATTTCGACGTTGTGTCGTGCTACTTCCCGATCATTTTACACCGCCACCTAACGATCCATACGGTATTACGTCTGAAGGACTGATCTTGTCGCTGCGTCATGCATTTGCTGCATCGGATTTGTTGGCACCTCTCGTCCTGCCGTTTTTACTCAAGAAACTCGCGTCTACAGTGGTGGAAGCAAAGTTAGATGCACTGCAGACACTTGTTTTCTGTGGCGAACGGTACTCAGTGAATGCTCTGCTGCTGCAGATGCACGCTGTGGCTACTGCGTTGTACGATGAAGTACTGGATGGGGAAAAGCAGGAGGTGATCACGGAGGCGCGTCAGGCTATCTCACGTTTTTCTGGAGTTGTTGCACGGGCTAAAGCACAAGAGACACCGGGTGCTGCTTACGCATGGAGCAAATTTGTAGTAGAGTTAACTGCCCGGGCAGTTAGTGAGCTGCGTGAGCACGCTGCTGATTCTATGGTGAGTGTGTCGGCTGGACAGGTACTTGCGGCACTGGGTCAAGAGTCATCAATGAGTTTTGCACATGTACTGAAGATCGCCGTGCCACTACTCGTGGAGCAGCTCCATGCTGAGAGTTCGGGAAGTGAGAGTGTACCCTCAAAGTGCGAAGCCGCTCTGGCACGTATTCTACTTCTCGTGGATACTATTGACCGAGAGATTGACCAGTCTGGCCAAGCGCAACCAATGCGTCCCCATGCTCCCGTACTCATTGATGCTCTTGTGAATTTCCTCAGCGCCGACCAAGAAGGCGATGTAAACCCTGGCAGTAGCGTGACAGCACGCTGCGTTGCAGTGGAAGCACTTTGCCATTTGCTGACCTTCCCGCCGTCACCGATTGTGGCTCATGAGCAGGTTAAAGCTCTCATCAACTTGTTCACTCGCTTGTTGCTGCTTGACCCTGCACCAGAGGTGCGTGCTGCCTGCCTGCAAAGTCTAAAGGAGATCTCCACCGTGTCTACTTCCTCCACGTCCTCCATAAGCAGCGGTGAAGCTCCTGCAGCAAGTGGCTATGCCGGTTTTGTGGTGGAGATTTCATTGGCACGGCTGATGGCTGCAGTCAACGAAGGTAGTGACCATGAAGATGACGATGACGACGAAGGCTCCGGTGTTGCTGCTGTTCTGGCAGCTTCGAATCGTAGCTTCGACTCTTTCTTCGAGGAAGCTTTGCAGGCCATCACTGAACTCTGCCGCGAGTCCTCCATCTTCCAGGCGACCATTTTCTTGCTCATTGATCTCTGCGTGCAGATGAACGCAGATCAGCAGAGCACTTTTGCTTTTTGCGATATAGACAGCGACGATGCCCGTCGGCGACATGTGAACTGCCTGCTGGATGCTGTGGCTAAGATTGTGGAGATCAACTCTGGTGACCGTGCTAGCATGGAGTTCTGTGTACAGGCGACTTCTTCGGCCTCTATCGTGTTTCGGCTGCTTACAGCAGTCGAAACATCGGCAGCTCGTGCTACTGCCTCCACCAGCAACGACCGACCTGGTCTTGTGGATGACGCGAAGTTGACTGCCTGTGTGCGAGTTTTCCGCGCGGTGATGCAGAATGTGTCCCCAGCGACACAACAACGGTTGGTGGACGCTGTGGTGCCAGCTTTCCTGCGTACACACCCATCGGAGCCGGCTAGCCTGCAGCTGGTGCCACTTTTGCTGCAGTTATTAACTCAGCTACCCGGGAGGTAACGTTACCGCAGACATCGTTGGCAATCAACAGGCTCCTTGAGCTTGCCCAGTCAGGTTCTACGACAGAATTGGGATCGGCGTCGCCAATTGAGGCTCGACGACTCCAGGCTGTGTACACCGACGCCGCACTATCTGCTGCTAAATCGCTGGCCTCCATTGTGAACAAGATGTCAGATGGAGCAGAATTCGATGCCCTTATCGACTTGCTGCTGTCGCAGAAGCTCGCGGTTGTCATCAGCGACCCAAGCGAAATCTTTGCCGTTCGCGTGGCAGCACTTCAAATCTACGCCTGGATTGCCAAGGCGTTAGTCATTCGGGGACACAAAGTCCATGCACCCATGTGCCTGCGCTTCCTCTGCTGTTTCCTCACGCCGGGCGCCCGAAACGATGGAGAAGACGTGGTCATGGAGCAAGCTGGTAACGAAGAGCAGTCGACGACCAGCACTGCGCTGCGTATGGAGGTTGCGAAAAGCTTCAAACTTTTGGTTTCAGAGTACCATGACGTACTCAACCGTAAATGCGGTGCCATCATTACGGTAAGCAATGCTTTCATGTTAATGAGGCTATTGTGCAGGCCCGGACTAACTGTGTATCTGCCTTCAGTTCCTTTACCGCCAGCGATTGTTTGATCTCGTGTTTCCAGTGCTATTGGAGTTCATTCGATGCCACATCGGCGAAGAGACAAGCGTGGCAGCTCTTGTAGCATTCGCGCAAGTGATCGCTCACTCTCCTAAGGCTGTCTACCTGCCGCATCTGGCACAGATTTTCCCGCTTATGGTACAGGCTCTGAACACAGACGACCGCGAGCTGGGTAGCGCCGCAATTCAAACGTTTAAACCACTGCTTTTGGAATCTGTGGAGAGTGCGAAGCCGTTCCTCAAGGATGTCTTTCCGGGTTTGCTTAAGCAGGCACAATTCGGGTACGTTAGTTTCTCAACGCCTATGCTGTGGTTCAACCTTGAGCTAACACTGCATTATTGTTTACTGTCGCATTGACAACAGCGCCGGCGCAAAGGACCGGCACGCCGCATTGGAATGCCTTGCCAAATTGGCTACTATCCCGTACGAGCTCGTGCACCCGTACAAGGATATCGTTCTGCGCAAGCTTTTGCTTGTGCTAGATGATCGCAAACGCCTGGTGCGCCACATGGCCGTTCGTGTCCGCAACCAGTGGAGCATTTTGTAGATCCATACTAAGAATTCGCAGCGTTTAACTCGTCATCCTATGACAACTTATTGAGCCAGAAAACTCGCGAACGCCGTTGTCATGTGCAAGTCTAAGCCAACACAGCACGTTGTTTTTATTTCCCGTGTTCTGACGGACCTAGTGGCTTTGCCTCTCCTTATACTGAGGTGAGGTCTTTCTCCTTAGCGGCCAGAAGCTTGCCAATCTCTGCAATAGCGTCGTCAGTGACCTTCTGGATGAGCTCCTTTTGTTCCTCCGCGCCGTCTTCGGACACAACGTCCTTGAGTTTCTTGGCGTGGTTCATGGCATCTTGTCGTACACGACGCACATGCTGTCGTGCCTGTTCCGCCTGCTTCTTCGTGGCCTTCAGCAGCTCAGCACGCGTCTCCTGGGACATCCTACAAGTCCAAACAGTGTCAGCATCCACCACAAAACCACAGCAACAACAACACACTTTCACATACTTCGGGAACGAGATCTCCAGGGAACCCACATCCTCACGGATCGAGTAGACTGGGTTCATCGCTTCAATAGCCTTCCTCAAGTCTTGGATCAGCTACACAGCAGCAACAAAAACACTCATAGCAGTTCAGCATCATAATCCAGCTCCATCAATTCCTCATTGCAGAATCTTCCATACCGACGGATCATACACTGTCACACTAAGTGCGTGGGTGCCTACCACAGCCACCTGTGCCACCTGGGCAAGAGGCACGTGCTGGCCGTATGCCTGCACATGGAGCTCATCAAAGATACCCGCGTCTGCTTTTCCTGGTCGCATCTGACTTAGTGCGCGCGTGAAGTTGATCACAGCGCCGTTCATGTTTTTCTTGGCCTTGGCGAGTTCTCTAGCAGCTCCTCCATCATCTTCATCACCTGCAGCAGCGTCGCCTTCACTGTCATCATCATCAGCAGCAACAGCAACAGCAGGAGCACCGGACTTGGTTTTGCCTTTTCCCTTGCTCTTCTTGGCCTTGGCGAATGACCGCGTCTGCAAAGACGATACTCCCAGACCAGAAAGAGCAGAAGGAGAAGCCCAGGTTGAGGCTGCAGGGATCAGCGGACGAGCAACAGCAACCGAAGCGAGACGCACTGCGCGACGACTTAAGACACGAAGAGCCATGACAGCCGTTCGTATGCAAATTGCACAAAAAGTGACGAGCACTTTTAAGAAGTGGTCCACACCACATCTATTATTATTTACCTATAAAAATACGTACCCTGTTATTTTCGTTTGACTTCATTTCGAATCAACTACCATTACAATAGCAGACTTCATGACGCCGCCAGTGGCCAAGCGATACTCTCTCTTCCAGCGCACGGTGCGCGTGGTTCAGACCTCTATCCGTCGAGGTGATCGATGGGCAGCTGAGAATGTCCCTGGACTTCCCAACCCTCCAGAGATGGAAGAGAAATTCCGCGCTAATTGCTTCGTAGATCTGTGGGAACTCTCAATAGCTGACCATCGTCGTATCTTCAGCGAGGTCTGGCAGGAATACAAGGCGTCGTTCACAGGTCCCACAGACGAGGAGATCGAACAGAGTAAAGAAGAAGTGAGGCGCGCAGCGAGGGCGATACGAGGCCAAGTATCAGATACAGCTAGCAAGAACTTTGAATTCGTTGACAAGGCCATGGAAGGCACGAAAGTTCATGAAAATCTCCATACTTTGGGGAACAAAGCGCTGGAAACGTTAAATTTCTAGCTAAAGAGCTCAAGCAGGTGGCGGAAGGAGTGGATACAGAAGCAGTGCTGAGTCATGCAGAGAAAGTGGTACAGGAGACGCGCAGTCAGGACGATGTGGCCACGACTCTGAAGAAAAATGTGGACGAGTTGCGCGACTTGGCAAAGGTCGGGCGAGATGCGGCACTTAAGTTGGAAAAGAAAGATGTTGATACGTTCAAGACAGGAGTGCAGTCGTGGCTCGCGGATAAATTGCTGGTGGGGCAGTCGGTGCTCATGTCCTTCATTGAAGGGTACCGAGAAGGGAAAGATATGGAGATGGAGAGGAAGACGCACTGCTGATCACGTTTGCCAAGCAAGCAGCAGAGGACCATAAGGATATCCTGC